>JAOTQG010139311.1:0-19584 GCA_025631175.1 Iris virginica
GTTCCTATAGTTCCTACGATATTTAGGTTCTCATTTGAGCGACTACCTATATATATATATATATATATATATATATAGTCAATTTAGGTTGCCTCAAGTTACTTTGATGTATCATATACTATGGCCTAAGCCCTAAAGCAACAGACTATGTTCAATCGTTAGAACGACCTACCTTTAGCTTCCACACTTGAGCTCTTGCGCCTTTGGCTTGCATTCGGTGAGGCTGAAAAGGACTTCCCTCTTGAATGGAGACCGAATTCGCAGTTTGAACTTCGATTGATGTCCCTATAGACTCCTTACTTGGACTTCCATTTCCTACGGTAAGCCCTTCCTCATCATTCATTGACCTGAGCGGCTCATTTTGATGCCTAGCCTGAAATTTCGTAGTGAAATCTTCATCTGTCAAGCAAACGCAAACTACAGAAAAACAGATTCAATTGTACCCATAAAAGAACTTGCTTTGAAAATCATTGGACAATTTTTAACAAAACAAACTATATTATAAATGTGAATTGACCAGAAAGCTTCTAAATGCTGACTGTATGACAACTGCTGCATCATCTTTGAGAAACAAGTTGGAGGTTGAGTTCTGCTTCTCCTCCAATACTTGTTCATTCTTCTCTTTGCTTTTGATTTCTTCTTTTTCTGATACCTCTTCTAGTACGGGGGGTTGCGAAACCGTGGCCTCAGAGCCCTTAACAGAACCCGAGTCCTCCTCTACGTTCACCACCGACCCAAAATCAGGGTGTGTGCAGGTGGCCTGGGAGCTTCTCCATGAATCAGAGTCTTCCTCTGCTAGTACTGAATTAATCTCATCTCCACAAAGATATGATCTAACTGCACTCCATCTCTTTCTTTCCCCTGCATTATTTCTCACCTGTTTAATTGAAAGCAGTAACAGTTATCAATTCACTCCATCCAATCAGTGGTTTTGGATACCCCATTACAGTGTGATCAAGAATTCAAACTCTTTGTTCAACCTTATGAGTAACTAGTTCCCATAGTATGTAATAAAGAAAAATGGACTTCTCTAGAAACAAATAAGATCAGAAGAGATAACAACAAACAACAAGAAGAAGAAATGAAAGTCTTCCCAAGGTAAAAAAAAAAAAAAAACAATGAAATTACACAAAGAAATGGACTCACATTATTGCCCTCATGGGTTCCGAGAGACCGACTTTTGGAGAAGACACTCCTGACTAGCTCCCCAGTAATACCCATCTCAAGTTTTCAATCCCAAGCCAAATTCCTCAAATTATAATAGGAATTCCATGTACAAATACAGATAAAGCTTCTTGCTTAAAAGAACAGTTTTTTGAGGCTAGCAAATGTGCAAAAACTGCAAAAGACATACTCAACTCAGCTGTAGCCAGTAATTTAATCACCCACTTGCTTGTACTTTATACCATATATACTTAGAGAAACCAATTAGTAACAACTGATTAAAATAAGAGTCCATAATACCTAGAGTTAGTACAGAAGGTTTGCAAACTTTAGAGCTGGAAATTTGCATACTTTATGAACCGGGAAAAAAAAACTGTAAATTTAGAACTGTAAAGGGAAAGAGTAGATAGAAAGGATGGATTGGTTTGGAGAAGCACTTGCTTGCCCACAATTTTTATTTGCTCTTTTAGCAAATGCTTTATTGCACATGCCTGGCAGCAGATTGGTCCCATAAAACTTTGCTTGCTGTTGGGGCTATGTCAATTCCATGGATGGATTGATATATAGTGTTGGCCCCACACTTTGAGCTACTGACTTCATTTTGTTGTACCCCTGAATCATGCCAAGATTCCTTAAGGGCTGTTTGGGAGTCCTAAAATCAAATTCTCGGATGTTGTTTCATTGACTTTATTATCCTTAGTGAAAGGGGGAATTAGTATTTTTTTTTTTCTTCATTTTCTTTCACTAAATTCTCTTTTTGTGGGAGAAATTTCGGATACCCTTATACTTGGAGAAAATATCAAGAAGATGGTGGACTTGTAGCAAGAACACAATGCTACCATTTTTTTTTTGGGGTGCTTAATTAAGCAATGTTCCAAAACTACTAGTATAATATCTTTTGGATAATATTGGAGTGAAAGTGAGGAGGATAGATTGGCATGTGGTCTAGTACTAGTGAGATTTGGATAAAAAAAGGTTAGTAATGAAATGTGTACGTAAATTATATAAATGATGTGAATAAAAGAGGTGGTCCATCAAATTTGTGTTTGCTTGGGTGGCCACCAATTCCATTATCACGTGAGCATGATTGAAAATGATGCAAGTCATTTGGCCTACCGAATAGAGGGATGACAATTGGTGTATTCATGAGTTTATTCATCGAGTTTTTATGAGAGTGAAAACAAAGAGATTTCAACTTAATGTAAGAAGTAAATTACATAAACTGATCAATAAATCCAATAAATATACGAATACACAAATTGCCACCCCTATAGTACAGAGCTTTGTGTTTTATGAATGTGATACTAATAACTCAAGGTCTATAATATTACATACCTTGAATTTATAAGCCATTTTCTCGTGGTTGCTCGATTTTACACTATATATCTAGTAAACTCTTCGGGAGGGCTAATACTGATCTCTACGCGAACTGTATAAGCCTTTATGCCACAACATATCTATGAACTCGAGTCTTATATTATGGAAAACTTGCAACCAAATTAGAACTAATTAATTAGTGCCTTAATTGTAATGTTTTCAATATAGCTATTCCAACAAAATTATAAGCGCCCTTAGTTTCACGCTGCGCTTTATATTATGAGCTCTGCAAAGCCAAAACTAAGCTATCTGACTGTTCAATTGCTTCCTGCTTTTCCTCAAGTAATGCCAATAATCTAAACCGGTTTTGTCTATGCAGGTCTTAAGACAGAACTATAGGGGGGTCATTTGGATTAAAGTATATTATAAAGGGTCTTTCTATATTTTTTAAATCTCGTTATAAGTTATAACCCTCAACATAAGTTGCACTGCGCTTTATATTATGAGCGTCTCGTCCTTGCTAACCCACTCCCGCCCGCCGGTAATCAGTCCAGTAGTCAGCAGAAAATTGCCGATCAACGTTACCCTGTCCCTCTGCGGCACAGAGAAGAAGTTGCAGAGGTAAACGTAGTTCTTTTTCTCTCAGAATCCTTTTTATTATGTTTGAATTTGCATTAACAATGTTGAAAAGCTTACTGCTGTTCGACAAAAGGCTCGACTCAGATTTCCTAATTGAACTCTCACGTTTCTGTTTGAACAAGATAAGAAGTGTGAAATTTATGATGCGCATTGTTGTGATATAATATTCTACAAGCTAGGCTGGCCGGAATTTTAGTGTAACATGAACTGCATGACAACTGTTCGTTTAAATGCTTCACTGAGAATTCTTATTCATTCTTAGTATAAAGGTTCTAAACCTCAAGTGTTTCTTCACTCTCGGTTTCCCAAATTGGCCCTTAGTATTGGCATCTTACTTGGGTCTGCAAATACTTGACCCTCAACCCCCCACGCCTCCTGAGCAATGCAATGCACCTCTCAAATCACCACCTCAACCCAGGAACAACGTCTGGGGAAACACACAATTCTTCCACCCACACCAACTATGGGCATTGAGATGGATGGCTTGAGTGTAGAAAAGAACAAGTACTTATTTGAGAAAGAGGGCTGAGGTAAAAGAACATGAACCATTGAAAAGCTGATTCATGTAGGTGCAATAGTTTCGAAAAATAAGTGTGCCTTCCATAGGAATTGTGTCATCACATGCGCACTACAAGAAAAAGTGCTTTTAGAGGCAAATATTTAGGTGGGAATTCTATTTTTGCCACTGATTTAAGTATTTAATGGGAAAATAATTTTGGCCATTGATACTGGTGTATTAGTGGGAAGATCCACTTCAGTCACAAAATTTGCCACCAAACCTAAGTATATTAGCAGGAAACTTTATTTGGTCACAAAATTTGCCACAAAACCGACTCAATCTAGCGGGCTCGAGAAAAATTTCCCTCCGTATTTCTGTAGTGAAATTTATTGGCGCGCTTCTTTCCGCCAAAAGGCAAAAAATCGAATACTAAAAGTTCTCCTTCAAGCGAACTCTTTCGTCGACCCTATTTGGCCAATTTTCACTATCGTGATGGGCCCGCCTCCCCTCCGCCATTCGCGTCGCACCTCCCTTTCCCAGCCCTACTCCCTCCCAGCAGAATCGATTCTTGCAAGCTGTTGGTTTTGGTTTACTACCAGGTAACTATTGTTCTCTCACAAAAATTTCTTCTATAATGAACTGAAACTTATTCCCCTTTACTCGTACTTCAACTCTATAATTGGTTGTACTTTAAATCCTTATTTGATTCAATTTTCGATTCCTCTAATTGTGATTTAAATCTGAACATATATGTTATTTGTGTACTTAGTTGTAATTTATGAATTAAAATCCTGTAGGGTTCATGAGACTGAATTTAAGCAAGCATATATGTATTCAAAAGAGTAATTAATAAAATTTCCGTTGATAGGAAAAAAAAACAAAGATCAACCTGAAAACCAGGCTAAAAAAGAAAGTAGAGGAGTCTCAACTATGGATTAAAAACTTGATCAGTTATGTGGAAGCTCCTCCTACTGTGGTTTTCCTTCGAAGATTGTTTCTCTTTGCATTCATGGGGGCTTGGAGTGTGATGAACTCTGCTGAGGCTGGCCCTGCTTTCCAGGTTCTTTGTTTGCTTGCATATACTTTTTGTATGACAAGAGCAAGGAAGTTGCTAGGGCTGGTATTCACGGATTTACATCCCTTGTTGTTGGTTGGATAATTATATCTGTTTTGGTGCCAGCATCCGTGTAGCAGTATTGCAGCCTACTTGGATGTTAGAACTTCTGACTTCACTGGTAGCATATATCTTTCTGTTTCTTGGCTGCACTTTTCTCAAATGAAACCCAGAATTTTACTGTAGGGAGTTTTAGTGTTGCATTCAAAACTGTATCAAATCATTCACATTTTGCTCAGACCTTAGTACATATTCTGCTATTTTGCAAAATAAATAAATAAATATTAATTGGTACTAAAAAATTTAAATAAAATTAAAATACGGAACATTGCACTCAGTTTTACTTTAAAATTCTGCTCCTATTTCCAGTAGTTATACACATCTTCACCATTAGTCGATCTATTTTACAATTGTGGTTATATTCTGTCTTTTGGTTTCTGAAATTCTCGGTGACAAAAATTTCTGAAATATACATACCTGATCAATTCATATTGTTTGAAATATATATTTAGTTTTATGCTATTAATTTAATATAATATATGTTTCTATGTGTGTATGTGTGTTAAATTAGCTACAACATGCTTTCAAGGATATTTCAAGCTAACAATTATGTCTTATTAGTTTTCTTGTTTTTCTCATCCTTAGGAATAATTATCATGGACAAAACTTGGATGCAACTTCCAAATAGATTTAGTGATGAGTATATAGATTCTGTTAGAAACTTTTTGGGGTTTGCATATGCTGGGAAGGATTCAAAAACTGAGATACGGTGCCCATGTGTTCAATGTAATAACTATTATCGACTTAGTAGGGAAGAGGTACTGGGTCACCTATTAATAAAAGGCATAGTTAAGAGCTATACGCGGTGGATACATCATGGAGAGCCCTATGAGACACATAATGATGATGATAATGGTGTTGATGATATCCTGCAAATGGGAGATGAAGAAGTACAAGGTGAGGAAGAACATGATGAAGAGGGAATGGGACAAGATGAAATGGAGGGAATGTTGCACGATATATTTACAGAACCAAATACAGGCAGTGCATTTTTAGAAGAATTCGTTAGTCAAGGTCCTCTAGTGCCTGAGGGGGAAGGAGATAAGTTTTCTAGATTGGTTAGAGATGCTCAACAAGAACTTTATCCCGGATCTGGGAGGACTTCAAAATTGTCATTTATTGTACATCTAATGCAAATGAAAATGATTCACAACTGTAGCAATAAATCTATTGACACACTTCTTGATTTCCTTCGAAACACATTTCCTAGTGATAAACAAGTACCAAAGTCATTTTATGAGGCTAAGAAAGTAGTTTGAGAATTGGGTTTAAACTATGAAATATTGATGTTTGTAAAAATGGTTGTGTTATTGGATAGATGATGTGCAACAATGTGATGACGTTGAAGCATGAAAACCACATCGAGTATAAACAAGTCTTGTAAACACTTAATAAGGATCTTGGGCTACTCCTCTCGTTGCTAATTGGTTTTGACATGAAATCCCAGACTTGTAACATGATATCAGAGTAGGCTCTCTACATGTGCGAGCCCAACGACCCACGATGATTTAGCTTTGTGTCGCCAGAGTCCAAAGAGTCCATGCCGTAAGCCTTGAGTCCGACTACGTGGAGGGGGCGTGTTGAAGCATGAAACCTGCATCGGGTATAAACAAGCCTTGCAAACACTTAATAAGGATTCTAACTACTCTTCTCATCATCAACTGGTTTTGAGATGCTTTAACATATGACATGGAATCTAAGGATATTATTATTAGTGAAGCATGTCCACTTCGAGGTCCTGGCAATTGGAGTGTAGGAGTTTATGAATTATTTGTGCTATTAAGAATGATAATTAATTAATTGTTAGGATGGGTAGATGATTTTGTATACAACATTGATATATTGTTGTTGGGCCAGATCAATAGATAGTGAATAAAATAACCTCATCAGCGCTGTTTTGCCAATGAGAAAATTGAGAAGAATAATACGTTAAGAATAATACGTTAAGAATAATACTTTTGTCTTGGTCACATTTCAGTGAAAGATATGTACTTGATTCTCGTTTTACTTGGAAGCAAGGCTGTGAAATTGGTAAATTCTCTTCTTCTAAATAATGCATCGAATATGAAGTCTGATGATTGTTAAGTTTCAAATGAGAACATAAAGCCATATTTAGCTGACTGCCACTAGTTGGGATATATGCTCAGTTGAATTGTTGATTCAACACTTTTAAAGAGTTACCTTGTCCAGTCCACTCAATGAGCCCGACTTCCCTCTTGAATATGTTCTTCAGATAAGATTCATGGTTTCAAGTCCGATGGTTTCAAACATTACCCCTCATAAATAATACAAGTTGAGTTGCAATATTTTCTTATACGGTGCAGGGAAACAGAACATATCTTATAAAATTGAGTTTTCAGACATCAAACTTTGCATGGACCGGAGAGTATGCATATTTTCGGGCCACTATCGTCTTGAACTAGTTAAGAACTTGGGTTCCAATTGTTTTAGCAAATGAACGGGCAAAAGGCTAGGTTAATCTATAACTACATACAATAGTATAGCTGTTGTTTAAAGGGGTAGAAGGCAGCACGAACAATTGCCTATTCTGATATGGCATCCTTGGCTTTACGGTTAAAAGATTATTATTTTCTTGCATGCTGAATAGCTTTTGTTTATACAAAGGAACTGACCTATACGAACGGTGGACCAGGTCGAAACCACGTGACGTTTGGATTTTATTGTGGGTATGAACTGGGAAACACCCTGTTAAATTGATTTTCTGCTACGTGTTCTTGTTTATGGCTTTATACTATTATGTGGTTTCTTTCATCATATGGTAGTTAGCATTTTGGCACTTGATATGTCATGCTACCATTATGTCACAGGCCGAGTTCAAGTGATGCGGGTCCTTTCTTTTTCAGTGGGAAAAGTTTGATCAACGATTCTTGAGGATGTGTCTCTTAATATTAAGCAAGCAGACTATACACACACATAGACACACACACACACACACACACACATATATATATATATATATATATAGTATAAGGTGTAGTGAAGCGTTCAGTATACTTTCTTTGTTTCTATTCGCACAATGTGGCTGTGTATTTGGACCCACTTTTGATGCTTTTACTTTTCAAGGATGCTTGATTTCTGTTTGAATGTTTATTGAATTATGTTGTAGAAATTCAATACATTCTTTTGATGCTGTGTATTTGTACACATTTAAGGCTTAGTTGATGAAATAGTTCTGAGGAGAAAAAAATGAGTATTGTGCCCAAGGAGACGGTTGATGTTATAGCACAAAGTATTGGGATCAACAATTTGTCTCAGGATGCCGCCCTTGCTTTGGCTCCAGATGTGGAATATCGTATGCGTGAGATAATGCAGGTAAGCCTAGTGTGTGCTTCCGCCCCACCCCAGACTCTACCTGCACGTTGCTTGTTTTTGTTTCTTTAATTTTCTTCTTCTTATTATTTATTATTATATCTCTCTCTCTCCCTTCCCCCCTTCTCTCTTGGTTAAAACAATTATATCAAGCAGTTAACACTTTCTTAGTAATTGTTGCAATAAACCATCTAGGACTAGAGGTGGAAATGTTTATACCCATCCCATTTGCTACCCATAATACCCACATACTATGGTACCTCCACCTTTCGCTTTTGCTAAAGTACCCTTGTCCACACGGCACAATATGAGTGTGGGTGTTTAGCACTACATTTGGTGTAACACGTGTTTGAACCTCGTAGCTGAGTCCGGTTAACATAACCCTAAAAAACAACATATTGGGATTATCATTTGAACCAGTTAGCTTATTGGGTACTAAATGAGTATGCCTATTTACAACCATATATTTTAATGGGTTAAATAGAGTGTTTAGCCCATTTATTATGGGGCACCCGATAAGTAAAATACACAAAGTTTACCTATTAATAATTCTATTAGTACGATATCCTTATGTACAGTACTTGCCGAACGCACACTACGACCAAATAAACACTAACAACGACACATATTCACAGTGTCACTTGTACAACACACATTCACAATCTCACTTGTACAACAACAAAGCCTTAGTCCCAATCACTTGAGGTCGGCTACCTGAATCGTTTTCCACCATTCCACAATTTTTTATATCTTTCTGTACTGCTGATGTCCATGTTAATTTTGGCCTATCCTATCCCTAGCTTGATTAACACTAATGCCATCACACCTCCTAACTTATGGTGAAAGTTAACATGGACACGGGCAATATGGAAAGACATGAAAGATTGTGGTTTGTATGGTGACTCGGGATTGGATCGCGTGGAGTTGATGCATGGACGAACCCACCCTAGTACTAGTAGGTGCCATCTGTAACTAAGTCTCCTCCTAGTTCAACTAGTAAGCCCTCAGAATGTTATGTGTAGCGGTCGTGGGCTCGATTCCTATAAGCCCCTTTAATTTTCACAACATTCGTTTTTGACAAGTTTAGTGTAGCCATCTAAAATTTGAAAGAACATAATAGGAGCTCCTTTTTGTTGTTACTATTGCCACGATTATTTATTTAGTTGAATATTAATCTGTTATGTATCCGTAATTGTGGCTTTTATTTATTGTTCATTCTTTTTTCTTTTTCTTCCTTTCGCTAGTTATTGTTTGAAACAGAGAAATGATAAAGAAATTTGAACTATATAAGAAATGAACTTTGGGTAAGAATTGTTTCATGAAATGTTCTTGAATTATCATCATTTAAGTACCAATAATGTTAAAAATCATCTTTTTGTACATAACATAAGCTTCCCATTTCCACCTTGTGAAGGAAAACAAGAAGAAAGCGATGGAATGATAAATCTTGCCAATATTTTATTTTATTTTAGTTGCTTTATTTTGCAATATTAAATATACGAGTTTTTTTGTTTTTGATAAATCAAACAATTTTTTAAGGAATTAAATAAACGTGTGATTCTTTTATAGGCTAAAATTTAATGTCAAACTATCATACTTTTTGTTTTTAGGCATTGCATATCTTGTATCAGAAAGACTTGTTTGTGGTTCGTATGAACGATTAGTTTGGAAATTGTGATCAAGCGAAACAAAAAGAAAAATTGGCGCCCGCTGTCATAATTCTTGGGCCCGCCACTGGATGGCGAAAAATGGTTCATGAAGCTGATCCCAAGGTTGGGACTAAGACGTTGTTGTTTAATACTTTTTGGTACATATAGTAGATACATAGCTTGCATGACATACCTAATAATTACCTCAGTGACAGAATTTTTCTTCGACTGATGCTTGTTGGAGATATACAAGAAACAGTTAAAGTAGAAAAGATGGATGGGTTAAAACTAAAAAAAGTAAGAGTAGTAATAAAAAAACACGAGAAACGTAAAAGTCACTCCTCAGCAACAACAACGACAGCAACAACAAAGCATTAATATCAATCACTTGGGATCAACTACATGAATTTTTTTCCGCCATTCCATACGATCCAATATCAAGTCTCCATACAGGCGATAATAGTCACTCCTATAGTAGATAAAAACGAGAGAATTGCCTAAGATGGCTTGGACACGTACGACGTAGGTCCCTTAATGCACCATTTAGGAAGTGTGATAATATCAATCTTAATCAAGTTAGGGGCACGGGTAGACCAAAGTTAACATGGACATTGGTAATACGGAAAGACATGAAGGATTGCAGCTTATGTGGTGACTTGACAGTGGATCGCGTGGAATGGCCGAAAAGGATTCATGTAGCTGACCCCAAGTGATTGGGAATTTGGGACTAAGGCTTAATTGAGTTTAATTGAGTTGATGCTTATTGAATATATAAGCCATGTTCGCTTCTAGATGCTGAATAATTGTTTGCATGGCGGTGGCAAAGCTGGATAGAAAGCACAAATATTTGAAATTGTTTGTGGTGTGGCAGCTTGGAAAACTTGTTGAATGTTGAACTTGCCTATTGATCCTGTAAGAACGAAGGATGTTGTATTTAGCAGCTAATTTTGATTAATAAGTGACAAGTTAAAAACAAATATCATAGATACTCATACAGTTCATACTGAATGAGTTTTGTTCGCTAATCGTAGTTGAATCATTAATGGTATCATGTTTTGAGAAGAGTGTATTAAAATACTTTCAAAGAAAGCTGCATAGTTAGATCTCACAGGGATATCTGTTTTGAATTTACAGGAGGCAATCAAATGTATGCACCACTCAAAGAGGACGATCTTGACTACAGATGATGTAGATAGTGCACTGAACTTGAGAAACGTTGAAGTAAGATTGAAGTGCATTGGTCTTTTGATATTTTATAGCCCTTATACTCTGCGGATCTTCTCTTCTTAAGGTTTTTTGGAGGATCATCCAGTATATGATATTTGATAGAACATAGTGTTACACAGTGGATCTGTAGTGTCAAGGGTTCTGCTTTTTATGACTTGTCTTATTGCTAGGGTGTAATATTTTGATATGTTTTATCATGTGATCACCTGTATTATGAATGATAGTTGTGTGATCTTAGCTATTTTTGGCCACACACAGGGAGACCATCTACGAACGCATTTTGTAGGGTCTATTAGTGGATAATGAGCTCCTTTTGGTTTATATTTGCCTCATCTACAGACAGGTTCTGTTTTATTGCAAGTTTGGCTTGTAAAATTGGAGTTATTACTTCATTCTGTTGATGGTGCAAAATAAAGTATGTTACTTCTTTCTCCTTGTGTATCTTGCCCACTTTTTCTCCCTTTTCAGTGATGGATTTTAATTTTCCCCTTTCATATTTTGCATTTTCTTCTTCTTCAGTTGAGCACTTGTCTTCCAACCTTATATTCATTGCTCCGAACTTATAAAGCTAATTCTCCATCCACAAAAGTGAACTCTTCTAGTTCTAGAAACTAGAAACTCACATTATATCAAGAGGAGGAAGAAAAGATTTAGATGCCCATTTGCTGTTTTGACCAGCTGATGTTCCCCATGTCTGAATTTAGTAATCCTAGCAAGTCTCCTAGAACTCAATGACAATTTCTTATACATTTATGTCACATAGTCAATTCAGATTTGTGATCGGTCTACCATCATTACACAGTCCTCTTTCCTCATTCATATCTGAAGCATAATTTGTGTGGATAAAAGGGTTTGGTACAGCTATAATTTAGATGAGGGAGCAAGTCCTGTATAGTGGCAATCATAATTTATAGTTGTCTAAGGAACATCAAAACCTTCCCAAAGTGAATATTACCTGTTCTTTCCCTTTCTAAGTTCAGAGTTGTAAAAATAATGTTATGCTACATTTAACTCGGACCCTAGAAGGTCCGAGTTAATATAATCAAAACATGCTGCTCTGTTAAAAGGAAAGAAAAAACTCATTTTCCTTGATACTGCTCCATTCAGTGAATGCATGCAAGGTTGGGTTGATTTATTGATGAAATGGTCTAAGAAAAACCTTTTCGACCATATAGAAATAAACTAACCTAATCTGGCTTGGTGACATGTTCACTTCAGCCAATTTATGGATTTGCATCTGGTGATCCTTTGCGTTTTAAAAGGGCTCTTGGACACAAGGATCTATTTTACATCGATGACAAAGAAGTGGATTTCAAAGATGTAAGTAAAACCTGACTTTCAAGATCTTTCTTTCATTAGCTGTAGCCCTTCCTATTTCCCTCATATTTCTCCTCACATGCAGGTGATTGAAGCTCCTTTGCCAAAAGCACCTTTGGATACTTCAGTTATCTGTCATTGGTTGGCTATTGAAGGTGTACAGCCTGCCATTCCAGAAAATGCTCCTGTGGAAGGTTAGATTCCATTGTGGGAAACTCCATTTTGTTGTTTCTGATCATTGACAATCTATATCTTTAAAATTCAATTTTCAATGATGACGTCAGTTTTATAGTCTTGAGCATTAAGACCTACAGGAACCCCTGCTTTCAGTTAAATTAGCCTTCTAGAACAGAACATGTCAGAGCGTTCCTGTTTGTCTAAGAGGCCAGTATGCTAAATAAATACCTTTTTGTGCTTACCCCAAAAGGCTTTACTTTTTCTATCTCACTACAAAGAAAATTGAACATGGAATTGAGACAGCAACCCACTATTATTGACCTAATTGGACATAACTATAGGAATCAATTTGATATATAGTTGCCATCTGCTTACTGCAAATTCCTGGTTATTGTGTTCAGCCTCAGCAACAACGGTAGAGTTGACATTTGAACTGGTTATGCTTCATCTGCAGCTATTGCCCCTCCTCTGGAGACTAAAAAGCCTGAGCAAAAAGATGATGAACTGCCTGTTGATATTAGATTACCTGTTAAACATGTACTGTCTAGGGAACTTCAGGTATATGATTTGAAAACTTGCTTTACTTGTTACTGAGTCTCTCTGAACATTTTGATTAACTTATCTTTTTGGCTGCAGTTGTATTTCAGTAAAATTACTGAGCTCACACTAAGTAGGCCCGACACAGTCCTTTTTAAGGAAGCGTTAGTGAGTTTGGCTACAGACTCGGGACTACATCCTTTAATACCTTATTTCACATGCTTTATTGAAGATGAGGTATTTTGGCATGATTTATTTGGGAACCAAATCTGAAAATATTATCTACCTTAATCGTACACAATGTTTTTCAAAATTTTCAGGTTTCTCGTGGTTTAAGTGATTTCAAACTGCTTTTTGCTTTGATGCGAGTTGTTTGGAGTCTTCTCCAGAATCCGCACATACACATAGAACCTTATGTAAGTTTACTCGGAGCTTGTTGGGTTGTTCTATAACAAACACATGATAGGAAAATGATACTACATTGTCCATCACTGGATGCTGCATTATGAATAGGGTGATAGTAGCCACCAACCATATTATATTGTCTGTCTCTCAGTCTCTGTCTCCCTCCCTCTGTCTGCCTGCCTGCCTCTCTCTCTCTCTTTCTTTCTCTCTCTTTCTCTCTCTCTCTCTACCTATTAGATAGAAAGAGAGATTCTTAAAAATCTGGAGCTGGACACTGAGAGCTACCTTAGGGAATTCTTGAAACATGATTTGTCTTCATGAAAGTAAACCATGTGTATGTGATTTTATCCCTATGGTTGTAAAGTTACAAATAATTTGAGAGGTAAAGTTTCACAGTTTCATCTGGTGGCATAAATTGATATATCTGGAGGTCAGTGTCACAATGCACCTAATTCCCTTGCCAAGTCTATGCAGATACAATATTAGCTAAGAACACAGTTTTCCTCACAATTACAGGGTTTTCATATGTTTCCGTCTAATGTGCCATTTTTTTTCCGTTCAGCTACACCAATTGATGCCACCAGTTGTAACTTGTATTGTTGCAAAAAGATTAGGGAATCGAATCGCAGACAATCACTGGGAACTCAGGGACTTTACTGCAAACTTGGTTGCCTCTATATGTAAAAGGTGAGACATGTCACTTGCTTTATGTTTTGGGGAACTACTGAAAAGTGATTACCTTGGCTATGAAGATACACTTAGTTTTTAACATTTTGGCTGTAGCACTTAGTTTTTAACATTTTGTCTGTAGGAACTAGGAAGGGTTGCTCCACAACCTTCCAGCTTCCATGTAGAAATTTTGTGTTTGGATATTTAGATCTCAGACTCGGACTTTATTTGTGGTTTGCAGGTTTGGGCATGATTATAGTAGTCTCCAGACACGTTTGACTAGAACTTTACTTCACGCTTTTCTGGATCCAAAGCGAGCAATGACTCAACATTATGGTGCTATTCAAGGATTAGCGGCACTTGGACCTCGTGTGGTAAGGCTCTGGTGTCATGCTCTTTGATTCGAATCGGCTGTTGGTTTTACTTCTGGGGGATTATTTATAGTCATTTGGACTATGGGCTGTAGCTAAATACAGAATCTCTTCTTGCTTCTATTCTCTTAAAGCTAGTCTTCTCATCCAGTATTGACCTATAGTATTACATCCATTGGTACCTTTCTAGTATATGTTAGATCCTATTGAATTTTTGTTGGAGCGACTATAAGAGATATAATGAGAGAGCAAGAGAAGGATAATACCAAATTTGATTGATAAGTTGTTCATATATATTTATGTTGCAGTGATCAGAGTACAGTAGATTTTTAAAGAATAAAGTAATGTGCTGAAGTTAAGCCTGTCAATTTGGGTTAATTGGGTTGAAATGAGTTGAGTTACAACAAATAACATGTTGTAATGGGTGAAGTTAAACTCGAATTAACCCATTTAATTAACCGATCAATTCAATTGTGTAATAAATGGGTTAAGTTAAACTCGAATTAACATGTTGGATAACCCATTTAATTAACCGATCAATTCAATTGTGTAATAAATGGGTTAAGTTAAACTCGAATTAACATGTTGGATACTCTTTAGCACAATTTGTTTTTTACACATTCTAATACGCAAATTTGTGATTAAATGGGTTTAATTGGGTTGAGCTGCTTAGCAGGTTAAAGCGGGTTAGAGTGAGTCAAATTTTACCCATTTTGACAGGCCTAGCCGAAGTTGATGGTTGGTTCCTTTCTGTTCCTCTTGTTTTGAGTGGGATAGTAATGTCCCGATGTTGATGGTTGGAACCTTTTTCTCAAAGTTCATGTCCTTCTGAAACGCTCCACCTTAAACAAGATTTTAACTTTAAACAGGTTTCTCTAAATCTTTCTTTTTGCCCTCTCCCTATAAACAAATGATGGAGATAAGAATTTTATATATACTTCCTCTTTTTCCTTTTCTGAACTAAAACAGAGTAAAGGAAAATTGTACTCTTTTAAGTCTTTTTTGTTTGGGGGAGCGGGATGTTGCTTGCAACTTCTGATTTTTGAACCTGCTTTGGTTAGCTTGAGATTTTAATGCATCTGAGCTTAATGCAGGTTCGCCGCCTTATTCTTCCAAATCTTGAGACGTATTTACGACTTCTTGAACCACAGATGCTTCTTGAGAAGCAAAAGAATGAGATGAAAAGGCATGAAGCTTGGCGTGTATATGGGTCTTTGCTGGTCTGAATGCTTTAACAAAGCAATGCATCTTTTATATGTTGCAAGTTTAAGATGAAATTGTACTTTTAGTAATGCAACCATATCCTTTGCAGCGTGCTGCAGGTCAATCTGTCTATGATCAGCTCAAGCTCTTTCCCACTTTACCAACCCCTCCTGCACACACCGTGTGGAGGACCAATGCAAGGGTCATTACTACAAGTATAAGAAGTGAGTTTAATAACTATTTCTTGTTCTTTAACTATGTCTTTATTTTAGTTAGACATGCATTAATATTACTTTTCAATGATCTTTCCTGATGACCAATCTCAAATTACATCAAAATTCTTCGGGTGTTGAGAGGGAGGAGGGCCAATTCATTAGTTGGACTCAATTAATTGTGTTTCTGCATATTGAACTTGAAGAAGAACGATCAGCCTATTTAGGATTGTCCACCTAATATAGGTGGATATCTTTCGCTTGCCTCTTGCATGCTAGTCCAGTTTAGTTTGTCCAGCTATTGGTGGAAATGATATTAGGCTTTGGTTTTGTGATGTGATACATCTATTCTATTTATTGAACAATAACTTTTCGTTGAATGATGAAGTGGTTACATAGTTCTGTAATCATCTTTATGGAAAATGGCACTTGGCATAAATGGATTAGTGTGCTCATATGAGGATAAAATTTTCATTTCGCCATCGTTGGTAGCAGGATGAATCTAGAAAGGACGAACATGAGACCAGTTAAAAGGGTGGGGCAGTGTTATTTTTCCCAATCAGTAGTTACCTTGTTTTGTGGCTTTAGCTCTACTCTTTCTACGGCAAAACCTATTTAGTTTGCAACAGGAATTTTAATGTCCTTCAATATAAAGGAATTACTTTGCAGGTTCACCACATTTTCTTTCAATTGTAGCTGTGGACAAGTTTTTATAGTAGATACCAGCACGAGTTAGTGTTGATGTCAACATTGATTAAAAATTATCTAGGAGCACCATTAATTTTCAGTACTTCTGAACATTTCAATTCATACACTATATTCTAAAAAGGTACCAACTTTATCTACTTCTAATGTGTGTATGGCTCTAAGTGAAAAACTTGAGCTAGATGCTAAATGCTAGGGGAGCCAAGTAAAGCATGCACTGTAAAATTTATGGCTAATTCCTTATGAATACTTTTTTTTTTGAAGATATAAGCGAGGGAAGAGTGGACGAGTTAGATCAGCAGCCTTCCCTTAAGCAGCTAACAACTGATGGCCCCACGGTGTCACCATCAAATAACTCCATGCCATCTGATATGCCAGGTGAAGCTAGGATTCCATCTACTGCAGGTGATTCTGAACCGGGACCTTCATCTCCTAATCACAGAGAGATGCCTGATAAGGGCGGTAAAGTTGCCAGTGGGCGACTAAATAAGGGGGATGACCAAGCTTTGAGGATGTCGGCGATTCTTAATCAAGCTTGGAAGGATGACTTGGATTCTGGGCGTCTTCTTGTAACACTTTTTGAGGTGTTTGGTGAAGGCATTTTGCCCTTCATTCCAGCTCCTGAGATGTCTCTATTTTTGTAACTTTTTTCACGGTGAACTTCGGATTTATGTTCAATGTAAAATCCATATGCTGAAAAGCGAGAAGTTTATTTCACATAATATTACACAAGTATGGTCCATTTTCTCGACAGGACAAAAAGAGAAAGCTTTATTGTGTAAACACGAGGAAATAGAGCGGAAACATCTCAAGCAGAAAATTTATGCAGCAACTTTGTTCAGTTCCCTCTCAACGGCTTTCATCAGGAAACTGTCCTCTTCCAGAACCATTTGAACGGGCAGGAATCCCATATCATTTGCCATAGCCAGCATCATTTTTTTGGTCTCAGCTTTGAACTCCTCCAAGTCCACTGCTCCATTGGAGTCACGATCGAACTGCACGAAAAGTGAGTCATATACTCGAGTTAGCTCATCGGGATCTGGTTTCACGTCGATGCCGAAATGTGTCTCAAAGACCCGCAGGGAGTGCAGCTCTTCGAGCATTTCAGAATAGGAAAGAAGACCATCGTGGTTGGTATCAAGGTGGGCAAAACGATCGCATATCGAACCACTGAATGCTTCTTCATCTTGAACAAAGCTGACAATGGTGCCACTATCTAACACCTCTACACTCATTCTCTCTCTCTCTCTCTCTCTCTCTCTCTCTCTCTCTCTCTCTCTACTGCTTATGATTTGTTCGAATGAGTTGTTACGAGTTTCGTGGGGGATATTTTGTGATGATGAAATTGGTTATATGATCCAATATTTATATATATACTTAGGGAAGAGAAAGAGGGTCTGGAAAAGCTTCAGCGATTAATAAGTTTTTTGTAACATTATGGGCCAGTTGTTTATGCTGCCAGTGCCAGAGCCACTGTTATTTGATTTTTATGTAAAGCTAATGACTTTGAAACTGATCTTAGGTGCGTCACAGCTCATCAATTTTTTTTTTTTTTTTTTAAATAGCATTATTTAATCATTAAAAAATTTATCATTACCAAAAAAGAGAGGTGGTTCCGTTCCGCTCCGTTTAAAGGCGCAGGCATTCACAGTAATTCTTCGTCAAACGGGTTATAAATAAAAGCGATTATTTAGTTAGACTAGACGGTGCTTAATGGAGTATATTGTGGTGGGATCAGGAGTGCAATATGGTGTGATATGATGTAATATGGCACTGTTTAGATGGAGTGAGATGAGTAAATATGAGATTTATATTAAAATGTCCTTTTTGCCCTTGGATGTGAAAGGTTGATTGTAATTTATAATATTTAAATGTGATGTGAAAGGTTTGAATGTGAGAAAAGAAATAATAAAAGAGGAGAGAGAATGTGATGTGAAAGGTTTGAATTGATTTATGTGAGTATATAGATATAGGGGTAATAGATGGAAAATGGGTAATGTTTAAAATGTGATATTGAATGATATGTAATAAAATGAGAAGTTAGTGATCAAGTTTTACCATATTAGTCATGTGAAGTGAAGCAATATTGAAAAGAGGAGGAACTGGTGGCGGTCCGAAACATGGTGCCGGGTCTCCTCCTGCTCCTGCTCCTACTCCTGCTTTTATTACAGTATTTTACAAGTGCCTGCCTGCCTACCTACTTAATCCTAACCCTAATCCTAATCTTAAAGAAAGGGAATGAGGGTATTGCATGCTTTCTCTCTGTTCCATTCCTCATTGTGCTGACACAGTGGGATTGCAACCATGAAAATATAACTCTGGATTATGCAAATATTTCAGCATAATATTAAAGAGGGACAACTTTCAAATGATTTATGAATTTTGGCCGAATTAATGAGAGGTTTTTGCACTTTAAAAAAAAAAACAATCGACTCATAAATAGTCCCTCCGTTAATTGACTGTTAACTCACTAATTTCAAAAGTAAAAATGAGGATTCCAATTTCCCTTCTTCCTCCTTCCAAATCAGAAAATATCTTATCTCACTCTTCCCCAGTTAACCGGGTAATTTGCATCGCTCACCCTTGTAGTTTGATCAAATTTCGTTGCCCCCCCTCAAGTTTGGCCATTATACAGAGTCTACTCTTTTATAAATTTTGTTAATTAATTTATTAATTTAAAATTTTTGATATAAATATAATATAAATAAAAAATACTTTAAAGATATTTATTTAATAAAAATTTTCAAACTTTAATATAGTTTATCACAATTATTTTAAATATTAATATATAATCAAACAAAAAATTAAACAATAAAGAAAAATAATTTTTTAATATTAAAATTGAATACACACGCATATGTATGTATAATTAATTATGTATCATATTTATTAATTCAATCTCATTTCCAAAGATAATTTATAATTTAAAAATATTATATTATTTTAAATTTTATTATTTTTAAGTATAAGTGTATTTTTATATACATGT
>JAOTQG010139422.1:0-19579 GCA_025631175.1 Iris virginica
GTGTTCAATAGTTCGGAATCAAAGAAAGAATTCCTATAAATTTCTTATAAAACATTCCTTTCACAACCCTAGACATTTCTAATTTCTTCATGATTTTAATTCTTGTAACAAGAAATATACTCGGTCTCAGTGAAGGAATCGTTGTTTTACGACCTGCACAGTCCACAGAAAATTCAAGCAATCGACCCTTTATCTGGTTTCTTTCATCATTTTTTACTGGGTGTGGCGTTTATTTGTATGTTTATATGATGCGATGATATTCAGCAGGAGCAAATAACAAGTGATGAGGCAAATTTGCTAATGGAATGCTCTGATAATCATCACACACTAAATTCAAAGACAATCCAACAGAACACAAAGGCCCACAGCAAAAATATGAAAAATAAAATATGACAAAGTAGTAAACTGTCTTCAACTGTAGGTACTTTAGCTAGGAATGATCAAATCAGGGGTGAGACCACGCATCTTTGTAGCAATGAAGCCTTCCTCCACTGAAAGCTTGCGACTCGAGGCTGAAGCCAGAGTTTCCATGTATGCTACAACGGTAAAAGATGATCCATCATCGGATATTGCCTGCTTAACGATCCTTAAAGACCCAGTTATAGGATCAAAGGCCAGTAGTTGTGAATCATTCACCAACATCAAGAACTCGCCTTCCTTTGAAAAGCACAAGGGCATAAATCTACAAGGAGATGACCAAGAAATGTTTATAGAGCTGAGCTTATCAGATGGTACAACAAACAATATAGGCCAAGATAACTTCGCGCCACACTTCACCAACCCCAACACCTTGATATGTTCCTTTTTATCATCAAAGACGGTCAAACTAAGTAACGAGTCCCTAATTACTCCCAAACCAACAATTTCTTCTCCCTCATCAAGTCTAGGCTTAACCACGTCCACGATTCTTTTCTTCGAGGGATCAAAATGCATAATGTCACGATGAGCACGCTGCTCATCGTCAATAGCCAGCCAATATAGACATCCATGGGCTGCGGCTCCCAAACGCTTGGCGAAAGTATTGTGATTATAGTAAGTATGGCTCCAAGATTTTCTCTTCACGCTACCAAAATCAGCTTGAGGCCGCGGACCAAAAGGGCTCTTTATCGCAATCAAAACAGTATAATCCTCATTCGATTCATCGTAACATAACCCAGAAAGCATAACCTCTCTACATCCTATTGGAAATACGTGCATATATTTAAGAACTTTTTTGCAGTAATTGGTTGACGGATTCCACAGGAAGAAATCTTCATCGGCTCTAATTAAGAAAAACCCATTACAGGAACCCAAGAGCTGAATCAAACGATAAGTGATAGAAGCCTGATCATCGTCGATTATCGGATAGATTTCCTTGGCAAGTACGAATCGTTGTCCTAATAACTTGGGATGAGATAATATGAAAGATCGCCAAGATTTAGAAACGCACCTGAATTGGAACAGAGATTTGACGGGCAGGAATGATAGTATGAGAATCACGATCTCATCTGGAAGGAAACCCATCGGAATTCTGCAACACCCTTTTCTGTGATCCTGAATTAGGGTTAGGGTTGGGGTTATTAGGAATCAACGCCGAGCAGGCGCAGCATAATTAATCGTCTAGATTGCAAATTTACTCCACATATCGGATGAATTACAGTAAATTTATCTCATATAACTCAATAACGGAAAATTGGGTAAATTTAAATTCCACCACCCATTTTCTTTTTACCAATAAAACACTTCTCCCATAAAAAAGAAAAGTCCCTTTTTATTAATTTTACTCAATTTGATAAATTTTTGAACAGAAAACAACTTGCTTTTCTGTCAATTTTATAGAAGTTGTTGCCGATAAATTATTTGATATTGAACAATGAGTAAATATATAAATTTTAAAATATCACAAAATTCTTATAAAAATAATTAATTTTATATTTTCTTACATTAACTTTTCTATAAATCTAATTATTTTGGAATGAATGGTTATATGGAACCAACATCTTTTCCTTTTAAAAAAAATAATTCAAGTAAATAATTAATTACCATTGATTAGTGAAAATTCATATTCCTGTAAACACCCACTATGTGAAACAATTATATCTTAATATGGTTATAGTTATATACAGGGAACGTTATATACAGGGAACGTTATAATTCCAACGATGCCCTTGCTCGTCTCGTGTAAATATATACGAGATGCCACATTTCATCTCGTGTAATACTTCTCGTGTAACTCGTGTGAGCTTACACGAGAATTATCTCGTGTGAGCTTACACGAAAACCCTTGCCCGTCTCGTGTAAATATACACGAGATGTCACATTTCATCTCGTGTGAGCTTACACGAGAACCCTTGCCCGTCTCGTGTAAATATACACGAGATGCCACATTTCATCTCGTGTGAGCTTACACGAGAAGCATTACACGAGATGAAATGTGGCATTTCGTATATATTTACACGAGACGGGCAAGGGCATGGTTGAAATTATAATGTTCCCCGTATATAACGTTCCGTGTATATAGTATTTACCCTCTCGTGACTCCCGAATTATTCGAGAATTATTACTTGAGTTGAGGATGAAAACTAGGACATCAAGAATACATGAGGGGTGAGACCGTAATATAGCCTAGATAAAGCGACTCCGTTTCAAACATTGCCGCCGCCTCACTCGCGTCTCCTACCTACGGCCGGCTGACAGAATGCCGATCAAATGGTAATTAAACGAAACCCTAACTCAATTCTCACTCTTTCGATTAATCATGTAAAATTGATATGCATTTCATGTATTTGATCATATAATGGAATGAAAGGAAATGGAAAGTCGTACTTTTTGTTTTCGTTTTACTCTAGCCAAATGCATCTTTCTCCAATTTCTTGGTATATATTTCTTCCGTTCCGGTCAAAATACTCAAATTTCAAAAGTCAAGCAATGATTCCCGTGTAAAAGTTCAAATGTTTGAGGTTACTATTACGAGCAGCGTTCTTTGTTGCCGTTTGATTTTGTTTATGCCAAAAGTCAGGGCCCATTTAAATACATAATCATAATTTTGACTCGAGAACCATTATAGCGGCACTCAAATGTATGAAATTTTTGTTATCGAATGGGTTAGAATTCTGCCGGAGAAGGCATGAATGGCTCTCGTGAGTGGAACTAGGGGAATATTGCTCCATCCCTTATAACTATCTAAGTAGGAAAAACTTCTGTGCAATTCCTGTTAGGGTGTTACACTGGCAACCAAATGCCGGAACGACAGTCAACAGTCAAATTCTGGCAGAAGTCTCACAGTGTGTTGAGAGCATCAACGGCGTCAAGGAAGGAAAGTGGAAAGCAACTCTCAGTTTCTATAGGCCAGTCCTGAAAGGTATAATAACTTCCTTGATTTTTTAATTTTTTTTTCAAATGTGTCTTGTTGGTGTATTTGTACTTCATTTTTTTAACCTAGTGAACCCAATTCAAAGATTTTTATATGCTCATAATGGTTGTAGTTAAAATGTGCGGTTTCAAAATTTGTGAGAATTATTGATGTGCCTTTTGGAATTTGGGATAGTCTCAAATATATTTGTACAGTTCTATGTCGTGTGTGTGAATTCCGTTCTATATTTGTATATAAACACGTCTCATTACACTGCAGAACAAGCAAATGTTGCTGAATTTCCTCGTGACTTTTTGGGAATTTCGCTTCCGGAGCAGCCTAGTAAGTATTACTTTGTACTACGTGGACAGAGACTAGTTTGTGAGGCTGATTCCACAATTCAGGCTATAATGGAGAAACTTCAATCTTATAAAACAAGAGTGGCGTTTAATTTTGAGGTTGGTAAGTTCACTAGCTATACGTACATGTTAATCTATGGTTGTATTGAGTTTTATTTTTTCCATTTTTAAGCTATACATTTATGCTGATCGACATAGGTTTTAGACTTTTAGTGTAAGTTGTGCTAGGGGTCTTGATAGTTGAAGTGCGTTCTTAATATATATAATGTCACAAAATACATAATTGGTTGGAATGTGGCTTCTACAAACATGTATCGGAAAATGACAGAAATTGTCTTATAAATAGAAAAAGAAAAAAAGCATGATATGATTTGTCACATTATTTCAGATTTTCCAAGGGATGATTTATGTGAACCGCTGCATCTTCCAGACTGTTACTACAACAACAACAACAAAGCCTTAATCTCTAACACTTTGGGGTCGACTACATGAATTCTTTTCTGCCATTGCGATCCAATGTCAAGTCATCATACAAACCATAGTCTTTCATGTCTTTCCGTATTGTTGATGTTCATGTTAACTTTGGCCTGCCCCTATCCCTAGCTTGTTTTAGATTAATATTGTGACATTTCCAAACTGGAGCACAAAGGGGCCTTTGTTGAACATGATCAAACCATTTTAGACGGTTCTCTCTCATTTTCTCTAAAATGGAAGCTACTTCTAGACTGTTACTATGATCTTTAACTGAAGGCCTTTTCCAATTATGTGCAATTGTGCTTCGCATTTCATTCTATTAACTTAGAAAGGGAATTCAAACATGTTTTCCTGTCATAGGCAAATGTCAGTGAAATATTAGTCTGAACACGAATATTTAATTGGTATAAACTTGGGGAAAGTTTTGACTTTTGAACTTTCTGATCTGCTGTCTTTTACTTGTGTCAGGGAATTCAATATCAACTCGGTGACTTCCACTTGAGGGTGGGTAAAGTTGTTCCAATTCACTCTGAAAGTTTGAGGGGAATAATTATGGAGGTACTAAGCTCTTGCTAGATACCTATTTATTTGAGCTTTCAGGTTATTTTACTTGCAGTTAATTTTTCTTGTTGCGCTCTTAATTTATATTCTACATGTCATTGTAGTAATCACACTGAATTTTAACCCTTAGAGACAATCTTTAAAAATGAATTTGGCCATCCCTATTGATGTTTGTGTGTAGATAGAGCCACTTTCAGGCATTGTTTTTATATGTACCCAATTATCTAGCATATTAAGCGACATGCTTTTGACGTGAGGAAGACTCACGAACATTTAAGCAACGAAAGGAGAAAAGAAGACTAAAATGGTTGGTGCTATGCAATATACTTCATGATGACGATATTAGAATTTGTAACCTGCGAATCAGTTGGTACTTGGTATGTTTGTGCGGTACAATTCAAGTGCAAGCATACCAAGTGATTGAGGAACACTAGGAAAATCAAAAATATTTTTTCTTTACTTATCAAAGAGAGGGAAAAAGAGTATGTGACCGTCTCTGTATAAGTTTGTAAATGAAAAATATGCATGAGTTGTCTTGAGCGTCCTATCCTGCTCTGTCCTTGGATTGCCTTCATGCAGAACTTTGCAACTAGTAATGTTGGTTTGTTTGCTAGTCTTTGTTAAAGTGCTGAAATTATTTCTAAATCAGACTACCCCGCTGTGAGAATTCCGATTTGATACCAATCGTTTATAAAATACGATTAGTTCCTAATCTTGAACGCGTTGAATACTTTGGATCTATTTAGTGACTTCTATGCCAGATTATTAACAAAGAGAGCGCCACTTATTGTTTTTAAAAGAAAAACCTTTTACCAGAGATGTTAGGTCCGGGGGCTTGGTTACGGAATGGGAAGATGTTAGGCACCCATTCTGCCCGATTGAACTGGGTTTCTTAAAATGGCATCGATTTTAGTAATTCTTGCAAATATATTTATTTTAGTGCTTAATGTAATTAGTTGGTGATTTAGAAGAAGAAGAAGGTTTCCATTTTAATATTGGAATGTCGAATTATAGGAACGTGAGATTAATTCATTATTTGAATCATCTCTTCGTTGCATTAATCCTTTTGGTTTAGACAATATGATGATTAAAGTATAGAAAATAATAAAATGGTATACCTTTGGTGAAAACAATTTTGGGCAAATTTGGAGAGCTTCCGCACTTTAGAGTTGAAACAAAATAGAATTGGACAAATTTTAATATTCTCCTCTCTATAACTTTCACCTATAGTCTAAAATATTATAAGAACACGTGAGAGAATAGTAGGAGTAGAGAATTGTGTTATAGTAATCAAGAAGGAAGAGGATGAGACAGAACTTCGTCATTGGACAAAGTTACTCCCTATGCTCTAACTCTTGCTCTATAGAAAGATTAGTATAATCTACTTGCTTGGAGAATTTGTTGTTGTAAAATCAATGGCCTAGGGTCCCTTTATATAGGTTTTCTAGCTTCAAAGATGTGGGGAACAAGTAATGAGTCTCTCTTATTATTGGTTGAGAATTATATGAGTTAATATCTTTGAAATATGAAAAATATCATCAAATATCCCACAAATTTGTTTTTAATCAGCTGTTCTGGAATATTCCAAAACTAAATTCTGTACGAGGTCATGGGGACTCGTTTGGGTTCTGGTGACTAGACATGGGGAACCGACCAAGTTCCAGTGCCATTGGAAATGTCGTTTCAAAATACCCAAAATAGCCTTTTGAATCATCCAATTCTGAGTTCGTTTGAATGTATTGTGAATTATGGAAGTTTGGTCAGCAAAATACTCCAATTTGATCCCAAAATTCATCAGATTGAACTGGGATTTTAGCGGAGTGTGATAAAGCACTTGTAAACTATAAATTAATATTTATTAATACTAAGTCATCATACTGTCATTTAAGAGGTACCATTCGGGTGTCTATACCCCCCACCATAAGCATTTAAGAAGAAACAACCGGTATGGCTAGAAACTATTCTGGTCAACCTTTCTCCACACAGGCATTATGCAATAGTGTATCCAATCTCATTCTGCAGTGGGGCTCATTCTAATGGATAGGTTGATTTATCAACGTACGGTCAGTACATAATATGAATTGTTAAGTTTTTTTGTATTATTTATTTAAAACACAAAACTAAACGAAAAGAAAGTTTATTTTGCTGATTGTACGAAGTAAGCGTGTTAATATTTTCTGGGTCATCTCTTCTTCCTTTTTGATAAACTTAAACAAACATCTTTATTCTTTCTGTTTGATTGTAATCCAAGAGAATTATCATTCTTACACGTGTAAAATTTAAGCACTAAAGACATTATTTATTTACTTATTTTATTAGGATTATTTTTCTGGTATAAGGGAGGGTTTTATGGCCCAAATAAGCAATAAGAACCCTATACTCTTTCATTTTGATGCATCGTGACTTCATAGATATGCAAGAGCTACTTCAGAAAAGTCAACTATTGCATTTGATGCATGGGACTCCCAATGAGTCATTTGAAGTAGCTCTTGGATATCCATCCTCGAGTGGATCATGTCGCTCCTGGAAGCATGTACCAAATTGGAGAACTCTTGGTGAGTGAGTCTGCTGCGCCATTGATTTCCTCTTGATAAAGACAATTTTGCAAATGACTATGTTCTCCGTAAGTGGCTCATACGGTCTACCGAAAATACACATCAGTGAAGTGGATTTATTTCCCTCATATCCGTTATTGATAACACTCATCCAGTTTCCTAGTAGTTCAGTTTCCTTTCTCCCATGCTAACAGTAATCCATTATGCAGAGCACATAATTTTTCTGTATGGACCGAAGTCATTCCTGTATTTTCTCGAAATTGTTGCTATCCACAAAACGAACGCCATCTCGCAGAACACCTGCAGAACTGGCTAGCACCATATCCTGCCTCTTTGCCCCATGGAAGTTCACTTTGGTTGCATCTAATTCTGGGGAAGTCAAACCCATACTCCATTATTTGACTCTTGCTCTATTCAACGTTAATTTACCTCACTTACACGGTGTTGGCATGATATACATAGTTTAGGCCCTATCTAACACCTTAAGCTTTTAGATGTGAGTAACTTTACATGGTATGAGAGCTATGTTTTTGCAAGGTCTTGAGTTCAAATCACCCCGCTTGCATTTGTTACTCGCATTATTGTGAATTTGTCAGTGCACAGTGTTGGCACCTTGTTTGGTTTGTGATGCCCCCGTGGAGGCATCTTTGTTTAACACTCCACGTGCGTGCAGGTCGCATAGGGGAGTGTTTGCTTGATATACATAGTCTAGGCCCTATCTAACAGCTTAAGCTTTTAGATGAGTTGATAACTTAACACATGATTTCGTACAATGCAGATTGGTCATTTGGAGCCCCTTCTGATTGCTTATAGTTATTTGGTTTTGCCAAAATGAGATTGAATGAATTGTCTCCATAAACTGTATCCCACACTTTCCTAGTCTACCCATTCTGCGAAGTCCGAAGAAAAGAACTTGTGATGCTGATTAGGTGTTATCAATACATTCTATATTTCCTCGGTAAACTTGCAATCCTTGAGGATGTGGATAACTGTCTCTAACTTGCTCTGACAAACTGATGCGCACCATCATTTTCTGGGTTTCAATTTTGCATCCATCCATGCTTTAGCAATATGCCATGGTGCAGTAGCCAGAGCAAATGCTGTCCTAGCAAACTTCTGAACCTCTCTCTCCAACCACTCTCCTGGACCTCACTTTATTTAATGATGCTTCATATTATACACCTTGAGCAACTAGCTCAACGACTTGCGCTGATTTTGTTTGGGAGGGTTTTGTTGAACGTGAGAAAATCCAACAGAAGTATAAAGTTATTAAAGTAGGACTTTTGTGCATATTATGCTAAGGTTCTGCTGCCAAATCTATTCTAAGCAAGCTGCAGCAGTTCTACACGTTATTAATCATTGTCTGAGAAAGGGGAAGGATTGGAGGGCGTTAGTCAGACATTCGCATGATAGCAATCTCTGTATCTGGGTTTTCCTATTGTTTCAACCTAAGAAACGCGGGCTTCGAAATGTATCGAGCTAGGTTCTCACCCTCTCGCTCTACGGCCTGCATCAGAACTAGACCCTCTTCAAACTAGTCTTCAGTGATGCCCATCTCTCCTACTATATGTGCTCCTAGCCTAAGTAGAATTTCCTCCTTAGGAATTCACTAGTATCTGTTTGTTCCAACCATCACCATGGAGTAGATGGATTTTTCGCTGGATTTCATGACCACAATAAAGAAACCTCTTTCTGCATTCATAGCATTGCAAATGCACGTGGAAGCTTGGTTGTTTGCATAGTATATGAAGAGAGAATGGCATAGCTTATTGAACTACGGCAGCACGGCATGTGATGGGCAACGACTCCGCTCTGCTATTCATAAATTTGCTTCGGGAACCTCCTCATAAAAATGCTCAGATTATTGGCCTAACCCATAAAGAAAGTTGAAAAACAATTCTCGATTCAAGTAAGAGAGCTTTCTGCGTGATACAAAGCTAACTCTTCCATAATCTCCACCTGCAAAGCTGGATCCTCGGCAAAGAAGGCAAAGAGGTAAAGAGAATAAAGATAACCCGTGAAGAAAACAAACGGGTGAAATAGCTGGGCCTCCCCTTGTTGGCCTGCATCAGTTCCTTTTTTCTCCACCTTTTTGTTAATCACAGGGACCGATCTCTCCATGAATAACACAATGTGATAAGAGGACCACATATCACCCTGCCCCAGGCTCTCAGCCCATGTTTTGTACGAAATTATCTGTATGCTCTCCATTAGACAAATCGCCAACTTATCATGTGTAACATAAATCATATTAAGTTTATCCATTCACCAGAAAGGCCAACTCTTCATAGTGTTTCTGAAAAGTTATCCATACGATGCGAGATTGAACACCATCTTCAGATTGTAACATAAACAATATTATCTGAGGTATGTTATTCCGGATCAAAACTGCTTTGCATAGGTTCCACTAGTTTATCAGGCGAAGACGATCAACCAATACCGTCATGATGATCTTCACTGCGACATTGCAGAAAGGCTGACTTCAACTGCTTCGAGTGTTATCTAATTACTAATAGACTCTGCTAACCTTTTTAGATGTGATTAGTCTCTTCTAGACTTTATGGGGGTGGGGATATGTATAAGCAACCACATCCAAGTCCTAAACCTATATGTAGCTTTCCAGATTATTGCAAATAACTATTAGCCCTTCATTTTCTGTGTATGGTTGTTTGTAATCAGATAGCAAGTGTGAAGTTGAGGAATTTCTGTTGGTCAATCATACAACAGCTAGTTGGTTCTCCTTGTGCAGATGGAGTATAGACCCATTTCTTCGTGGGAGAAATCACATAAAATCATGGGCGAGTTCTTTGATATATGGCAAGAAGCTATGGGGAAAAGATCATTACCAGGTCATTTTGTGCACATGGAACCAAACTTTGGAGAGTTCGGCCTCTCTGACCAGTATTCTTCACAGCACGCAGCTGTTCAGTATGCTACAATCATGCTTCAAATGATAGCAACGGCTCAATCTGTGAGAAACTAGATAGTGAAGGATTCTAATCCACATCTTTTTGAGTCATCAGCAATTTTCTTTTCTAACTGAATAACTGTATTGGCTATTCGGCGGATTGTCATTCAAAGGGGGGGAAAAAAAAAGGCTGTGACGATTGCTCATGGCAAGCAGCGATTAGATTGTGTTGGATGACATGTACTTCTTGTTTTTAGCGTTATATTTATGTTCAGATCACAAATTCGATATATTGATTCGGTGATATCATATCATATCAAGGGTTCCACCATTTACTCTCTATTTTTCTCTTACTTTTTTCACTTTAAATATCATTACATATCACTGCATATCGTTTCCTGATGGAAAACTTTACTCAAATTGGATAGGTGATCCACTGATATGCTTTTCTTGTCTTGTCCGAAAGTAAGTTTGTCAAATGAGTCTTTTGCTCAAGTTTGAAGGCTGGCCAGATTCGCGAGGAAAACAAGATGCGCTGTTTCTTGTGCCACCTGGGTGTGGTTTGCTGATTTTAGTTTGGGTCGCCTTGCTGCTGCTGCTGCTGCAGCAGTATGTCCTTGTGTCTATATTTGTGTTTCTTCAGTGCATGTTTTTCAAATGGTTTGCAGAAGTTATGTTTTCTTTTCTACTCTGTTTATCTCTCATTGGTATCAGAAAAAAAGAGAAGAAAATTTATGGTGGAGAAATATCTTACTGTGAAAATGTAATATTATGTATTTTAGAATTAAATACCTTTCTCGGCCTTTCAAGTAAGATCAAGTATTTTAAAATTTTAATTTGACGTCTAATACGCAGGCGGATTGTGACATGAAGAAGGTTACAAGTTCGAACAACAAAGACAATCTTTTTGCTGAAGAAATCACAAATTTCAATGTATCAAAACATTGAAATCTCAATTTCTCACAGACTTTTTCTTCATTTTTAGAGAATGTTGCAAGAAATCATACAGTTGATTTTATTATAATTCAAAATTTTGTTTTTAATTTCAAAAGTTGTGCATTTGAACATGGATTGACAAATGGAAAAATGCAAGTATTATCAACTGTGAGTTTTTTATAAGTAAATTATCTTTAAAAGGGTGAAATTGACGACATGAAACTTTTACACCGATCACAGTCTCGGATTTTATTAGAGATGACAACGGGTTGGGTATTTTCAAAATCAAATCAGCTCTGCAATTGTAAAGATTCGGACCCGCTTGCTTTGCCCACATTCATATATTTTTTTTCAAATTAAAATTTAAAATTTAAAATTGTAATTTTGGTTATATTTTTATCTCAATTAAAACACTCAAAGTCTAAGAATGTTTCATTTTCACTGTATACTGTGTACATATTTTAAAAAGAATGTACATAACACTAGCCGGGGCGGGGAGGGGTGAAACCTAAATCCGAACTCGTCCCGAATCCGATTGAATCTTAAAAAATTAAGAAAAAATCTAATTTTTTGGGACGGGACATTTTCAAGTTCAGATCAGGTTATGAAAAATTACCATCTCTAAATTTTATATTGTCTTGTATAAGGTGTTGACTCTATTTCCTTGTTATATAAGGCTACTGTTTACATCGTTTTCTTGTTATATAAGGCTACTGTTAACTTCGTTTCATTTTAAGTTTCAGTTTTCTCCTCCCTTCTGAAATATATAAAAGAGAACGAGGGGAATAATACTTTGAGCAATGCTACAGCAACCGTACAAAGAAACCGGAAAATCAACCGCACATATTGTGGACTTGTACCTTTACACCAAGGTATAAGTTCGCAATGCGTGCAGTTGATTTTCCGGTTGATTTGTACGGTTGCTTAAGTGTTTTCCTAATACTTTAGGTTAGGTGTAAGATTTATTTCATGGATAGTTGACTATAAGAAACAAATTTACTTTTGGTCCCCTATTTTTCTTTTGACACTTTTTGGTCCCCTATTTTAGTTCTTGGTCCATTATCACCTAGTTAAGAAAGTAGACCTCGTTTATTTAATTTTACTTTGGTCCTTCACCTATCAGTCTAGGGGTAAATTGCATTCTTTCCGAGGTTTGATCAATTTTCAGCATCTATCCTTGTAATTTGGAGATTATATGATCGCACCCTTTGTCCAAGTCCATTAATGGATTCATTAAGTTGACATGTTTATTGATCAAAAAGACACTGTTATATTTGAAAATTTAAAAACATATACCCTACTTTAATTCCTTAAAATGATTATCTTATCCTTGGACTTCTACTTAAACCTAATCCGCCCTATCCTTTCTCCCTCCTCTTGTCTTCCTATATGTTCCTACTCCTATCTCAACCAACGTTGCTACCAGCCGCTTCCCCTCCTTTAGTAATGTCAGTGTACCCACCTAACCTCATCTCCCTCTCTTTCCATGTTGTCACGTTCTATACAATCGATCATAAATTCGAAGAACCTCCTTCTCTAAATTGGTTTTTCTTCTTCTTTTTGACTTTTCAATATCGTGGCTCCTTCCATGCTTTATGACAAGGATCTCCATTTTCAAGATTTTTTGCTCCATCACAATTTTCTTAACTGGCTCTTGAGTTGTAGGCTTGGTTTGAATGAGAGGGTCCGGTAGTGCAGTAGGGGCATATATTTTTTCATATTTCAATGCACAGTGGAAAGTAATAAAATATTTTCAATGATGTTGTTTTGTGTGGATGAGTTTTGGTACGAAATAATATAATGTGGTAAAAAAGTTTAAAAGTTTATGTGCACAAAATAAGAATTTAAAAAAAAAATGAGGAAAAGGAAAACCTAAAAGCCTTGCATCCGATGATCCCCACCTTGGTGAGGTTCTCTAAACTTAAGAATAAAGCCTTGTCAATTTCAAAACCATAAATCATGGAGCGGAATCTCGGTCACAGTCACATGATCCTTTTTCTTCTCTCTATTTTAAATTGAAAAGTGCAGAATCAGAGTATAGTGTGAGTAGTTATTGTTTATTAGGGATTTGATGTCAGTAAGAAAATACGAGGGGCTCAACATGAAATACTAAATACTTTAGGGGGGACCACTGTAATCTGCTCTTAATTTTACTGTAATATCACACTTTTAATTTTCATTGGAAAATATTTCTACGTTACAGGGGAAAGCCCAAGCCGTTAACAAAGAGCTCGGCTCATTTGCGGCTTGTTAAACGGCTGCTTTTGAACTGTAACACAGAGTAGCAGTTTCTTTAAAAACCTGTAAAACCCTAAAGGGCATAGCCTATTGGGTGGTGGAGTGGAGTGAATTTTTTTTTCTTTTTGATATATATATATATATATATATATTGATTTTTTTTTTTTGGGATTTCTTTCCTCGCCACCTTAAGGCCAAACCCTTTCCTCCTCTGGCTTTGATTTGACAAATACTGGTAACTTTTTTGTTCGTTTCCTGCAAAATCCATGTTGAATGAATCACATATAATCTCTTAATTGACTATTAATTTGTCTATCTGCCTGAGCTAATATCAGCACACACACTTCATAAAGCTGGAAGTTGATATCAATGTTAATTTGAAACTTTTTTTTCAATCTTTGTATGTTTATGCATTTATGTCTATGAACTCGTTTGAGGGTGTTGATTGTGTGGATTTACAAAAATGGTTGTATTTAGGGTGTCGCCTAATTGGTTTATCGGGTAGTGTATTGGCACATTGGCTTCTCTGCTTGAAATTTAAATTTGATCAATGGGGACTGAAGTGTTTCAAAATTTGTTCAAAGAATCAAGTTGGTTTCTGCGTGATCAAATCCTCTCAGACCCAATTTGTGATGATAATCTTAATTAAAGCTGGAAGAAAGAATCAATCTTGTACATACATTCTGTGTCTGGAGCGGGTGGGTTGTATTTTGCCAATGCCGTCAATGATTTCCTGGGCAGAGTATTGGCTTCATTGCTCGAAATAGCATCCTATGTAGTTGTATGAGTTGTATCTAGTCATTTACACGCCAAGATAATTAGCAACGATCAGAGTGATCGGTAATTCCTTATTGTCATTTATCTTAAACCATAAGCAGATCCTTTTGTCGTGATGGATTTAGACCCTTTGGGAAATGCTTCCACCAGGGTGCCAAGAAAGGTCTGTTTTTGATACCCTTTGTTGAATTTTTCTCTATTTTACACTGGAAGTTTGTTTGAGGAATTGGGTTGATTTCCTCTAGGTTAAATTTGCTCCCAAAGTTCCTCCCCGCAGACCGCAAAAGCCAGTTCTACCTAAAGTGTAAGTATCTGTTACTTCAGTTAAAATGTTGCTTACTCTCTCCTAGTGAGATTCCAGTGAAATATAATTTATCTTTGCAGTGAGAAGGTTGAAGAAGCTGATGCTGATGAAGCCAAGGCACAGGAATTGTTGCGACGTTTCAATGTATTGCTATCTTTTCACTTTCTTATTTTATTTACGATGAATAGAAATAGTTATAATCTTGTGCCCCCAAAACTTACAGTTTTGGTTCCTTCGCAGGAATCTTCTGCCAGGGCAAAGGTGAAAAATGAAAAGAAGCGTAAGTTATTATTTTTTCCTGTCCGAATCTTCTTTCCTATTAACTTACAGTTCAAACTATACAGTGCTTTATATGTGTTTTCAGTCATTTTATTTACTTTCCTGATTGCAATAGTGACCTTCTCCATTTTCCTCATGTAATTGGTGGTTCTTGTATGATGCCACTTAGTTTTAGTTCTTGTACTAATGAATATGTTGGATAAAATAACTAAAGTTTTCTGCTAATTGCACCATGTTTCAGGCTTGTCACTTAATTTTTTAATTGATTCCCTTGGAGCAGCTTCTCTGGGGGACAATATAATTAAACAGATAGTTCTACGATACTTTGCTAAACCTTGTTGATCAGGGCTGCAATGTCTTTGTTAATATATTCCAGTGTTCTGCCTGTCTCTATAGTTCTCCACATCACTTTGTCGTTGGCCATCTATCTTTTTGATAATCATCAGAGAAGTAACTGGCTTTCCTCTGGTGCACATACTTCAAAATCATAGAAGAAAAAGAAATTTGTGAATTTTATTGCTTTTGACCTGCCTTCATGGGTTCTATTAGTCTTCTGATATTGTTGGAGGAACTATTCGAAAATGGTCATACGTGACCATAGCAAATGCATTGCCAAAAGTTGTTACTTGAAACTTTTTGTACTGGGGCTAAAAAAGATATCATCTCCCCCAGGCAAAGAGTGGTTAAGTTACGCTGCTATGATTTGTTAACAATAGCTATAGAGGTAATGAAAATGAAGGTATATCTATTCTAAAATGGTAACTCAAAAGCAAACTAGGCACCACACATCACCAAAATTGATCCATACTTGAAAAATTTCTGATTGATGGCGTCATTCGCCACTTTCCTTGAAAATGTTCAAGGAAATTATTTTAAATTTTCTAGGCTTCCTTTTGTACCATAAATTTAGAATAGTACATATAACCTCCCATCTCTAAAATTTACCTGAAGTGTGTCCCCAGCATAACCTACTATCAAAAATAAAAAAGTAAATAATAATAATAAAAATTAAAACGCATTTGAGGCGTACATGTATCCTACAAGTATCTAACCACCATGGCATCATTTTCTCAATTTCCACTGCTCACATTCTATTTATATTGCTTCCTATATCAATAAGATGTTCATTCCTTTTGCCATTGCATAGCACAAGCGCGAGTTGCATTTACCTCTGGAGGTTCAGCTTCCATGCAATCATATGGTACTCCAAAGGGTGGGATTGGCATAAATAAATCTTCTGAGGGTAAGTGACTGTTTTTAAGCATGTGATTAGAGATGCACACATATCCTTCCTCTACATTTCACTTGCATGGTGTCTTGCAGGTGGTCGTGCCACTGGCCCGGGCTCGTTGGAGATGAAAGAATACAAAGAACCATGGGTAGGCTAAACACAAAATCGTTGAACAACTTTCTGGCTTATATACTACCAGGTTACTTGTTTGAGCTGTGGTAGTCGGTCACTCATCACTCTCCCATGACTACCCTAAATGCAGGATTATTACACTTATTATCCTGTCACTCTTCCTTTGAGGAGGCCATATGAAGGAAATCCAGGTACCTGAGGTGCTTTTTTATGTAGTGCCTCTACTATGCTTGTTCAATCGATCATTCGACTTGCATCTTTTGCTATTAGATCTGCTTGACGAAGAGGAGTTTGGGGAGGCTTCACAGAGCATGAGTTATGATGAGAATTCTGTAAATCCAGCCGTAGAGCTTGGTATAATGGTTGGTAAATTTAGCGGGTAAAATCAATCAATACTCCCTCCCTTCGATACAAATAGTCCATTTTTTTGACAGTGTTTGGTCAACTGAGTAACCTTTGACTGTACATTAATATAAATCTATTTGTTCTTACAGATTATAAAGATGACAATTTAGTATATTCTCAATTAATATATTTTTAAATTGAATATTCTCTTGTAGTTTTTGAAAATGATTATTTATTACTTAAATGTAACAAAGTACGCTGAATTTTGATTTGTTTAGTCTTATGTTGACTTTTAAATTGGAAGGTGGACTCTTTATCGGAGTGGAGGGAGTATTACATACTTGTTATTTGTTAACATCTATCTGGTTGTTCGACTAATGAAAGATGCTCGGCTGTGACAGGAGGAGAATCTGGAAGCGAGCATGTTTTTCCTTCAAATGCCACCAACTGTGCCTCTAACAAAGCAATCTTCTGCAAATGTGGAGGACCCTGAGATGGTCAACAGCTCAAAACCACTGAAGGGTGGTGCAGGATCTTCTGTTAAGGCTTGTGGTTTGGATAAACTGCCAGCCGGCCTCATCGGTAAGATGCTAGTGTACAAGAGTGGTGCGGTGAAGCTCAAACTCGGTGATACACTCTACGATGTGAGTACATACACCATGATAAAACCGGCCTTTGTATGTGTGTTCTTGATTCCTTGTAAAAATAAGCTTTTACCGCCTTCTCTGGAGCACAATACAAATAAGAGGCCATCAAACTTTTGAGGTGGACAGCTTTTCCTGATATTGAATCATAAATACTCAAAAAACTTTTTTTTAAACTTCTGGAAATGGTGTAGACTTCAACAATCTGATGGCCTGTTGTTAATTCTGGACTACAAGGTCAAGTTGTGCGTAAGGATTATTGAATCCTTCTTGGTGCTCTCTCTATATGTTTTCTTGATCTAGATATGCTGTAACTTATCCAAAATTGGAATTGGATGCGCAGGTTTCTCCAGGTCAGGCCAGTGTTTTTGCCCAGGATGTTGTCGCCATTAATGTAGAGGAGAAGACTTGTTGCGTTGTTGGGGAACTCAACAAGCGTGCGATTATAACACCTGATATAGATTTCATCACAGAAAATACACATGAACTATGATAGTTTGCTCATTTGCTACAAAATTTTGTTTTACTCTGATTTTTTACACATATTTTTCTTCTCCGACTTTGTTTTCATTCATTTAGAAACATTATGGGAATTTTTTTGGGAGCACAATTGAGGAGATGTGAGGAATGCTATAGATTATTTTTCAAAGATTATTGAAATTCAATAAATTGTTCACAGATCACTTTGTGCGCTGTATTGAATGTACTTTCTGTACCTTGTATTTATGTAACACATTTCAATCTACATATCACTTCTCTCATTACTTCTCTTGGCGTGTTCACAATTTCATTTTTATGAATATATCTTACGTGTTTTCTGGTATCAAGTTCAGAAAAACACGAGAATCTTGAGATTTAAACGAGAGGAGAATCAAACAGGAGATTATTTTTATTTCTGACATTTGAAATCATTAGTACTCTCTATGCATAGTATTACATCATTCTTAATAACAACTTCTTAGCTGATGCAGATTGATTCAGGTTAGCATTTAGAGCTGGTGCAACAGAACCGGAGCTCCATATTGTGGCTGCAGAGTCATAACAGTTTTAGGAGCGTGTGCATAAGATGGTGCAAGTTCAATCGAGAAGTTCTGTAAAATCATAGCCAACGCAACCTTGGCTTCTATCATCGCAAAATTTTGGCCGATACAGGTCCTTGGGCCCCATCCAAATGGAAAAAATGCTGTCTGATCTTTTGTTGCCTTTGAAACTCCTTCGGTGAACCTCTGTGGTTTAAATTCTTGAACATCATCTCCCCAAAGTTGTAGGTCGTGATTGATGAGCAATATTGGCAGTGTAATACCTACATTAGCTGGAATGGAGATGTCTCCTATTTTAGCTTCCTTGTATGCATGTTGATATAGGGCAATTACAGGTGGATACAGCCTAAGGACTTCATAAAGGATCATTGTAACCTGTAGGTAGAGTATAGTTAGCAAATAGTGGTATTGAAAAACTAGACAAGGGGTTTACAGTACTGTTCTATATTGCTTCTCGCGATAGCCCTAATGGACGCCCTAATGGGGCATGGGAATGGATAAAATCTAAGACCTTGAGCAATTTGTGCAGGTCTACTGTTAAGCTACTACCCCGTAAGGGTTCAGTTTTTGGGTCAAATAAACGGGAAATACTCACTGTTTTCAGGTGGCTAATATCTTCGAAGTCAGGAGCTCTCTTCCCACATGTTCTGAGAACTTCTTTCCTGGCCTTCTCCTGCCAATCAGGGTGCATGGACACGACAATAATTGTCCATGTCAGCCAGCTTGATGTCGTCTCATGGCCCGCTAGGTAAAATGCCTTACATTCTTCAATAATCTCGTCCACGGTCATTTGGGTATTCTTTGAGCCACTTGCATCAGATTGTGTTTCACTGTTCAGGTTGTTGGCTTGCAACATGAGACCTAACAAGTCATCTCGATTGGAATCCCCAGATTGCATACCGTTCTCTTTTCTCTCGATCAAAATTCTTAGCATTGAGGTGATTCTTTTATCCAGTTGTTTCCTTCTTTGATTCTTTTTTGTTGGAATATATCTGTATTCATTGCATCAAATCAAAGTTAGAGCCATATATATAGAACTCCTTGTAGAATCATGTGAATATTCAAACTTAAGTTTGCTGGACCTACTTGTAACCAGGGATGTACAAGGTTTGCATGGCTTCAATAACTAGCAACTGCATTTCTTTTTGTAGTTCAAATATCTTCTTCCCTTCTTCAAAGTTGCTTCCAAATGCTGCTCGTGATATAATATCCGCTGTAAGATTTTGAAAGTGAGGCCATATGTCAACTTCACAAGTCCCTTCAATACCAATTGTTTTCTTCCATTGCTCTATCATCAAGCCACAACTGCTGGCAAATACTGGCACCATCCCCTTGAGCATAGAGCAAGATCAAATGTTAAAGAGAGAGAGAGAGAGAGAGAGAGCAAGATCAAATAGAGAGAGAGAGAGAGAGAGAGAGAGAGAGAGAGAGAGAGAGAGAGAGAGAGAGAGAGAGAGAGAGAGAG
>JAOTQG010139533.1:0-19576 GCA_025631175.1 Iris virginica
TCTTCGCACCAATTAAAACTCACAATAATTGTGTACGAAGGCATAAGATACGAGGAAAAGAGATTGTTGTAAAGGCCGGGTAACTGGGGTGCCATAGAAAATGTCAAATAAGGCTCAAAAAGGGACTACGAAAGTGATATTAATGCATAAGTAGGCTAGAAAAGGCTCAAAAACCGAAGGATGGCTTTTATCATTTCCTCAACCAAGTCTCTCAACCTACAATTTTGCCTTGAGAGAATATCAAGCAAGTTCTAAAGTTTTTGATATTTTATTAATCAACAAGTGAGCATGTACATTCTTCAGAAATCCAGTGTAGGAAACATAAAAAACTAGATCATGCTCAAGAAAGAAAATGAATATCAACTGGACAGTCTCTTTAAACGCACTTACTTGAAAGAAAAGCTATTTAGATTCCCAGAAGACACGTAATCAAATCAACCTAGAACTTGTACAATCAATGTTTATGGCTCACATAAACATTGATTGTATAATATACAAATATGTGTGTGTTCATTCATAAATATAGTTTATATGCGTGTCCGTGCATACTCGCCTTATATAAACTATATGTATGCACAAATACACACATTTATATATTTCCCATATCATGGCTCTTGTAAATGCATATATCTTAAGCACTTCCACCTATTCCATCCTCAAATATCAGCTTTTATTGTTCTCTAGATTGTATAGGCAGTCAACTTCTGTTATACACTCGTCCAGTGCTTTACTCTCCTCCTGGTTTGTATTTTCTAAGCCATTACTAACCTCGTGATGTGATATATGATACTAATGATGGTAGTTATCGTTTATCTTTTTTGCAGCCCGCAGACCCTTGTGCGTGCTTTGAGGTACATATAAAATCGATCAAGACCTGTGGATTTACTTGTGTTGTTTTTTTTTCTTTCAATGAACAATTTCATTTACTTCTTTCACAAAAAGTTCCACAATTTTCGCTCTTGTTTTTTCTGTTCATTCAAGTGCCAATCTGACTATCCATAATTTCTTCTCTTCCCTCCCGTCCCAATTTTTTCCTCTAGGGTTGTTGAAATGCAGGAAATCCTTGATCAGCAACTAGCTGAGGAAGCTGCTGAGGCTGAGGGAAGTGGCGCAATGGCGTCGGTCACCAATCCTCGTAGGGTTGCTAAGTACGTATCCTAATCAACGTTATACTACCTGATGATGGCTTGCCTTTTGGTATTAGTTAATGTGTTTACTGTTAGCTATTTTCGTTTGGCCTTGAAGAAAAACTACCACAACAACCTCTTCTAGAAACCTTTCACAGCAAAAGTTGAAAGTTCAGGGAAAAGGCTATAAGGATAAATGTTATGAGCACATTAGGATGGCTGTTGAAGCTCGATTCAACCGACTCCTAACAGAGGTACACTCCAATTCTAACTGTAGAAGCTGAATAATTCATGATTCCTTATGATTGTAATAATAGTTTGTAGTAGTATTAATGCTGTTCTTGGTTTTGTTTTTGCTTCCATTATCTTCCGCATGATCTCATCTAACAGTGGTATGTATACAGCTTGTCTTTGAAGATCTAAAAGCTGCATTGGAGGAGGCTCGAACAGTATGCACGTCTGATTTACGCTAGTCTACATATATTTAGTCAATTTCATCTCTTGGACAGCCGTTTCCCTTTATCCTGAATCTGTAGCTATTTTCACAGACTCCTCAGTTCTGCAATAATGATAATATTCGCTTTTGGTTATTTGACTCAGATTGGAGAAGAGCTTGGAGATATATACGATTATGTGGCTCCCTGTTTTCCTCCAAGGTTCTCATTTTACAATATATGCTTCTTATTGCTCTGCGGTTTGGGAATTAATTATTCGGAGCACTTTTAGAATTCTCTCTTTTTTTATTGTTTCAGTGTCTAGGGTAAGTTTTTTCACGTGGGAAGCAGGGCATCCAGAACATCGTTTTAAAAAAGAGGTTTCAACCAAGTGATTTAATTTTCATTTCTCGATCAAAGCTACTCCCTCTGTCCCTGAAAAGTACTGCCACTGTCCTTTTTTGTTTGTCCCAAAAGAACTGTTCATTTCCAAACTTTAGTTATTAATTAGCTAAATTTCCATTAATACCCTTATAAAGTTGACAAATGAATTTTCACCAAAACAGCCTTTTATTTCACTCAATTAAGGTGATCTTGGCTCTTCCAAATCCTAATCTTCTTCTTCCTTTGCTTTGCCTTTGGAATGTGACGCCATTGGTTATTACTTTAGTGGTGTCTATCCGACCAAATCGAGGGGGTTGAAATTGAGAGACGAGTAGGGCCCATGAGGATAAACCATGCTATCAGTTGATGGCAATGCTTGAAATGCTCCAATAAGACAGACTACCGCAAAGAGGTGTTTGATAGTTGCTCTATCTGTGCCACAATTACTGTGTATTTGGTAGTATGTGTGTTAGAGAGGGAGGAGTGGGGGTGCAAAGGGTGCTTCAGTCTCAGGTGGCGTTGATTGATGGCTTCCTGGGCAAAAGAAGTTTTAGACCAATTGGCTCCCAATTTTGTCCCGACTGAGGGGTTTGCAACATTAAGGGTAAACTTGGACACAAATATACTTTTTGATAGTTTTGAGTAATCAAATGGGACTATTTTTTGGCGACATATGTAGTTTACTGCTTGAAGGCGTCCAGAATTGACCCTGTTTGAAGGGCGTCAGGAAGGACCCTAGGGTTTGTCCCATTCTCAATAGATTGGATTTGGTTAACTCCTATCTTTCCTGCATCATTAGATCTTCCATATAAACATAATTACTAAAATTTCCTGCATCATTACATCTGCCATATAAGCATCTGTTTGCTTCTCATGTGAATTTTTGTGCACTCAGATATGAAATATTCCAGCTCATGGTAAATCTTTATACCGAGAGGTTTATTCAGTGGCTGAGACTGCTCAGTGACCGTGGCAATGATATGACAAACATTGAAATTCTGAAGGTATGCAAATGGACTTTATCATTTAAATCTTCGCACCATTACCATTATAATCATTAGTTTAGCACGTGCTGGCTGCACAATGTAGGAGCATTTGTCCGTATCCTAGATGCTTGCTTGACTTGGCCTTGTGTCCTCTATCAGGCTGTGTAGTTAAATCAGATTGATTGAGACTCTGGTACATATGTTCCTTATAGCGAAATATCGTGTGATGTAAGTTTCCGGTTTAGAAATCTAACTACAGTATGTCATATCAAAGAAAGCATGTTGCCCATGGTTCAACATAAACGGAAAGCTTTACAAATGTTGCATGATGGATTATTCTTGATTATTGGTTATTTTTAGTAATAAGATTCAATCCAGCTGGCAGGTTGCTTTAATTTTTTCTTTTTGTTTTCCCATGTGCGCTGGCTTCTGAAATTGATAAAGGTGCAATTATGAGATTCTTTGCATTACTTTCTGATTTGAATATTATCAAACATACTATTAATATGACACATGAATATGCTTAAGTAATTTTACTTTCAAAATTTTAAAGTTTCTATAGAGTTCAATAATTTAAGGTATTTAAATAGTAAAATGATGGAAGTAATGGGTGGTTTATAGTATGGATAGTGGGTAGTTTTCAAAGTGATTGAGTTATTATTCCTTAAGACACTAAGGGTAAAATTGGAAATTATGTAAGAGTGTGACAGGACTTCAAATCAACCCCTCCCTCTTTATAAGAATATTAGATATTCACAACTACATTATTTGAGAATCCATGTTTTTTGCTTATTGTTATCTCATACAGCGTTGTTTTTTCATTTCATAAAGCTGACAGTATCGAGATTGTCAATCCTCTCATACACATTAAGAACTTTCAAATTGAAAATTTCTTTTGATTTAGAATAATAGTTTCTCAGTAAATGCATATTTTTTAAGAACAATTTGGTTCTGGGCAGGAGGTTCGTATTTTTGCTTTGATCTCTTTTGTTTCTATTTCCTTGCTGTTTTCAGCTCTGCTCTTCTTCTACTTCTGGTAATTTTGTGCTATAACGTTAGTCTTTGTTATGCTCATTCATTGCAAGCAGGTTACTGGTTGGGTAGTTGAGTATCAAGATAATCTGATTGGACTTGGAGTTGATGAATCTTTGGCTCAAGTTTGTTCCGAGAGTGGTGCAATGGATCCCTTAATGAATTCATATGTTGAAAGAATGCAAGCAACAACAAGGGTAAATTCTGAAAATTTTGATTGCTTGGTTGCTCGTTAATTATAACTGTTGTTAAGTTATAAAAGTCATCATATCCATACATCTTTTGTTCTGTTTTCAGAAATGGTACTTGAATATACTTGAGGCTGATAAGGTACAGCCACCAAAGAAAACAGATGACGGAAAGTTATATACGCCCGCCGCTGTTGATTTATTTAGGATCCTTGGAGAGCAGGTGCAAATTGTTCGAGAAAATAGCACTGAGGTCATGCTATACAGAATTGCTTTAGCAATAATACAGGCAAGTTGAACTCTTACTTCTTTTTAAATTTATGAAAAAGCAGGTTACAACCTTTGTTGTAGAAGGGTTATATATTTTTATTTAGTTTTGTTTGAATCGACTTTTATGCTTACTAAAATTGATCTTGTTTTATTATTGCTTAGAAATAATAGTTTTTACCCTCAACGTTTTTGCGGGTTCATTGTAGTTATTCCTGTTGGTCTTGATTTGAAAATCAGTTTCTTACATGAACCATTGGCCATCAACCAAAACCTCCTTCTAATATGTTCTTATTTAGCATCCTATCTTTTTGTTATCCTTTTTATGCAATCTATCCTGTCGTATGATCATTTAGGATAAAAATGTTCCATCTTGAATGATTGTTGTGCAGTTCATTGTAGCTGTCATGTTGGTCTTGTCTTTAACATTATTGTTTTAATAGACGGACCATCGACATTTAAATGTTCTTTATATAATATATATATACATATATATAGCAGTTGGTTCAATTTAGTACTAATTAGTAAATAAGAACTCTAACAACTAATAGGAACCATTAGATTAGAAGAAAACAAATGGCTAAGATTAGAACTAGAAAGAGAGAAAAACCGACTCCACCATTCAATAGAAAATTCCTCAAACTCGTCCATGTTTTCTCCATTATGGGGGTGGGGCTAGAAACTAAAGATCTGGTAAAATGTGAATCTAATAAGTTGGTTTGTGATAATTCATGAAAGAGATTATCGGGTGGCATTTTTGTAAATACATTGAAGTTCAAAAACGTGGTGGCAGTTTGTTTACCTCAAATTGATCATACCCGAAATCCCTAGATTCCGCATTTTTGTAAATAATGTGAGACGCACTGGTTGTGAATCTTTAGTACACTGTTGTGGAATCCAAGTTGCGCTGCGCATTTATGTTGAATCTAAGTGATTTTTATGTTGAATCTTACGTTTTTATTGACTCTCAGTGCAGATTTTATAGAATCTAAGGAGTTTTTATGTTGAATCTTTAGTGCACTGTTGTTGAATCCAAGTTGTGCTGTGCATTTTCGTTGAATCCAAGTGCTTTTTGTGTTGAATCTTACGTTTTTATTGAATCCGAATGCAATTTTATTGAATCTAAGTGATTTTTGTGTTGAATCTTTAGTGCACTGTTGTTGAATTTTAATTTTTGTTGAATCCTCAGTGCATTTATATGTTGAATCTTTAGTGTAATGTTGTTGAATCTTAGTTTTTGTTGAATCCTCAATGCATTTATATGTTGAATCTTTAGTGCACTGTTGTTGAATCTTAATTTGCAATCTCTTAAGCTTACAATTAATGAAAAAAGAGAAAGAAAAAGAGCAAAGGGGGAGTAAATTGGGTCAGAGGCTCTGTTTATACTCTGTTCGTACGGTTACTTTTAGATATAAGGGGGAAAGGCATGGCACCAAATGAAGAATGCCTAAGGAAAATTGCTGGTGGATTGATGAAGCAAGAGAGATCTAGGTGACTTTGACTGTCGGATATGGCTCGGCGGTCTCAGACTCAGTCAACGACTCACCATATATATATGTAGAGAGAGATAGAGAGAGATAGAGAGAGACTGCGGATTCTTGCAGATTTGATTATCCTACTTCAAATCCTCGAAATTTGCTTCAGATCGATGTATGTTCATTCCAGCTTTATCTCTTTTCATCTTTTTCTTTAACTTTTGATTTTTTTTTCTTCCAAAAATCGGCTACATAGCGGCTTTTCTTAAGAGAATCTGCCGAGTCGTAACGGAATCGTAGACAAGATTTTTCTGGAATATCTGGATTAATAGAATAAGTAAGAGCGTTCGGCCGGAGAAGAGGCATAGTTGCAACACAGGTTTCGGGATAGAGCAAACGGAAGAGAGAGAGGGAAGAGGATTTGGACACGGGGAGAAGATGTTCTCAATCGCGATCTGGAAGCAGTAGATGGCACGGGCTTTAGCAGTTGAAAGCATGGGCTTTAGTTCCTAGAGTTCCTAATTGAATTATTTCTTAGTGGAACCTCCCCCTATATATATATTTATAATTGTGTCTGTGTGTGAAATGCGTGTAAAATATCGGATCACTTGGTGTTTCTTTGTATAACTCTATAAGTGTGTGACGATTATTACTTGTTGAATGCATACCAATATGTTTGCGGTTTTTTAATTGAGTTTCATTACATATGCTATTCACGATTGTCCAGATGTAAACTAATCATTGTTTACGATTGACTTCAGGTAATGATTGATTTTCAAGCAGCTCAAAAGAAGAGACTTGAAGAACCTGCATCCGAAATTGGTTTGGAACCTTTATGTGCCATGGTTAGTGAATTTCATTGGTAACACATCAATGTTATTAATTTCTAATGAAAAATGAACCACTGTCTGAATCTAGTTATAAATATTTTTGATGATAGATTAACAACAACCTGCGCTGCTATGATCTTGCAATGGAGTTAAGCACTAGTACAATTGAAGCTCTTACACAGAGTTATGCGGAACAGGTATCCCGGCCTCCTTTAAGCGCTTCTTTCATTCGCCTTTTCAACAAATATCCCAACTTCTTAATGTGTTGACTTATGCTTCATTGGATGATTGCAAACTATCCGTGTACCTCGTGGTGGTTACTATCTCAGCTTCTTTTTCATAGTTTTTTTTTGTTAAAAGATGTATGATTCGTAATGGAAAATGTATTCAGCTTTCCTTTTCATTAGGGCTTGATTAGACATTGTTCGGCCATCTTTAAAAGTCAAGCTATTGGATGTGTTGGCATACTTAACATGGTATCAAAGCCCAGTTTGGTGTCTTTGATTTGAGTCCCTTGGTGCCATTCGTTCCTTCAATTAGGTTAGTGCACAAGTTGGTTTCTGTGTTGCTTTATATGTAACTAATGAAGCATCTTGGGTAGCATGGTTGCATCTTGGTTTGGAGCAGTTTGTTTTGGGTGGTTAATGGAGTTCGGGTTAGCTCCTCTTCGCTAGTTTCATTTCTCCAGATGCGGACATAGGACTTTACTAGGAACAAGAACGCTTATAGATCTGCGTGGCATTCCAATCCAGTTCCAACAATGCACGTCTGCGACCAATAGAGCGGAAGTGGGAGAGTAATGTTACTGCTATTTTTTGGTGTATATGGACCAAAAGGAACTCCAGGATTTTTAAGGACAAAGCCTTGTCCTATCCGTCCTTGGGCACGGAATTGTCTTCGTCGCGTCACTGCATCTCATGGATCATGCAGAGGAGTGCCTCTTTTGATTGTTCAGAGAGATGGGGTGCTTTGCTTTTGTTTCTTTTTATCGGTCTTGTTCCCATATATGTTTCTTCTTTGATGGATTTGTCATCCATCTTTTTGTTTCCCCTAGTTTAATCTTTTTTCTTGCTTGGGAAAAATTAATACATACTGTATATTTGTCCCCTCGTTTAATCTAATTCTTCTTTTCTTATGTACATATGCATATACATGTACACGCACACACATTGTTGGGTCCTATCTCTCTCTTAACACTTGTAGCGTTGACTTGATATCAACTTCTGCTTGAAATAGACAAGACATTGCCTGTCGGAAAACCGGCATACTCAACTTTTTCTGGCTAAGGAACTTGAAATTGCATTCCGGTTGGAATATGACTCTTAAATTAATCATTCAAGTATTTTTTTTTTAATCTTTATGTAATGCTTTGGACAATCATTTAGAAGCAATTTTGTCCTTCTAGTTTATCCATTTCTGCAGGTTTTATTGCATTTAATATTGATATGCAGAAAGTCTCACGTTGTGATATTTAACTAAGATAACAGAACAAACAATGATCACTTTTATCAAAAAGAAACAAAAAAGAGCTGCTTGCTTCTAAATGCAAGCGAAGGGTTTAAGTCATCGGTCAGAATATAGAGTTCTTACAGTCACTTTATATATATGATATTTTATTTGATTTTGTAATGTTTGGAAAAAGACCAATAATAAAAACCAACATAGTAGCAAAAGTTGCAGTGGAACTCTTGCTAGGTCTGCTCCTAAATTCATATCAAGTATCATTATTACTTGAGCTGTAAAGTTAGAGCGTGGATTTGCTTATTATGATTTGGCCACTGCCTTACTTTTAGATGTTACATAGATGATTGTATGTACAACTACTCTTACAAATTTTCCTTTTCCAAATATTTTCTGCAGGTTAACTTTGAAGACACTTGCAAAGGGTTTCTGGAAGTTGCAAAGGTGTGTTAATAACACTGCATTCTATCGCTCTTAGTAATACCTTGCTCAATCTTTGAATGCACATTAGATTATTGCGACATATAGAAAGCATTTTCAGATTTGAGCATCTCAATCCTATAAAGACTGTATAACTCCAATTAGAGTTTAAATAAACAAAACCTGGTTTACGTTATATACGAGTTCTTTGATAGAAACACCTATGCGTTCGGTCTGCGGGTGGATAAGCGCGGCAAGGGGGAGGGGGAGGTCGATTTGATCAAAAGTAATGACGCTATCAATGGATTGGATTTTAATCGGATTCGATCTGGGATCTACTTCATTTATGTGGATTTGGAGCCGACGAGAATGTCCAGTGAACCGATCCTCTATTTAACCATTTACTCGAATCATAAATGGAGTGGATTTGGATAAGGCTAGATTGGATCCATTAGTAATCCGATCTGTTAGTAGTCATAAGAATAGTTATTGCTATATATATATATATATATATATTTATGTACCTACATATAGAGGGGCTTATTTGGCTACAAACTGTTGTATACGTGCAAATCTATTGTATCTTAGTTAATTTTTTGTATCTCGATATGTGTTGCATTGTATCTCACGAATGTATGAGATACAACACAATACAACTTAGATAACAACACAAACTAAGGTCCAACACAATATTAACCTAAAAAATAAAAATAACATAAAAGTTTCTTCGTAATAGATTCTTCATGGATCTTGTTCGAAAGACAATTCAATTTTGAACAAGAATTCGGAATTAGATTTTAATTTCGAGTTTTATATCATGGGATATTATATTTTAAATAAATCACGTTTTTTTAGGAGAGAGAAAATGATTGTTACTTCTCTTGGATATGATCTGTGCCGTCAATTCTTCTTAATCTAACAGTCTATAATGGTGCTTATGTTTGTAGAATATTTGTGGTTTGTATTTGATCACACTCCTACATATATATATATATATATATATATATGAATTTATTAACTTATTATAAAATAAGAAGAAAAACTCAAATAATCTAGACTAAAAGTTCTCAAGGGGTCAACTTTGTTTTATAATGAATATTTTATAACTCCCTTCGTTCTTTGAAGATTATATTTATGTTCTAGAAATTCTATAAAACAAGTGCATTTCAAGAACTTAAATATTGTTTTCATTATCTTTTCAAATTATATTGTGTTCACTCTATTTTTCATCCTCTGATTCCTTGAACTTACATTTGAATCGATTAACAGATTTGACAAACAAATAGTTGTCATAATCGTTTCCAATTATGTTGTCTTTGAAGTAAAATTTCTTGTGTATGTTAATATCTTACGAAAATTATATATAAAGTGATGGGACATATCCAAATCAATTATCCGATATCTAACTCTGAATAAATGGATTTGGGTTAGTAATTGATTAATCTGATGGTTAATGAGATAAAACCAAATCCATCTAGGATTTAAATTAACAATCTTGGATTTGCCAGATCTGATCCTATTAAAGATCCATATACAGACCTACAAGCTATGAAGCCGGATACTTCAAAATGGAAGTCGTGGCGGTATCGAATACTCCTGAGATATGAATACGGCTGGATATATATCGGATACGGCAAATACCTATTCGGATGTTAACATTTAAAGTGTATGTTTGGGTATGTTTAGGATACATCATGGATACGCCTAAACGTATCCAAACATACAATTTAAAATTGCAAAACAAAGTTGAAAAATCACGAACAATTACTATAAAATTGTTTCTGAAGGGGGTACGGGCTTATTTGTAAGTTAAACTACTATGAATTACTCCAATATATTTGACTTCTAAAGATCACTTCAATACACGAGCAATTAAAATTATAGATTATGCACTCTTTTCCACTGCAAAAAATACTCATTAGATATGTCAATCTTATAGATCGTTCTCGATTATAATTATTAAATTGCACAAATTATTAGTACACGACTCTAAAAAAATGTGATTATTTTTGGCAAAAATAGAAAATCAGATTATTTTATGTAACCCAAAAAAAATTAATATTCAAAAACTTGCCGTATCCTTGCCAGTTGCCATACCCGACAACCCGTATCCACGATTTTTGAAGATCGACGTATCCCGTACCTGTATCGTATCATACATGTATCTGTACCCGTGCTTCATAGCCTACAAGTAACTCTAATGCTACAATCGAGAATAACCAATTAACATGTAATGCTCAGAAAAGCATGGTTACGCGCTTTCTTAAAGTGGATTTTGAATGAAATTTATCTGTTTTGCAAGTATATATCAGTTTCCTCAATGTCCTACATCATATTGAAATGTAGTTTCTTTCTTTTTAGATTTCTGTTCCATCTGATAGTATAGTTGTGTTTCAGCCATATAATATGTGGATGCACTCGTGACTGTTTGCTAGAAAGTTTCCTCAGCTAGTTGATTATTGGCTGTCATGTGTTTGCCGTCAAAATCTCAAATACTAGCCATATACATGAATTTAATTCTTTTGTAAAGTTGTGTTGTGGGTGGGTGATCTGTCATAATGACTTTATTTATTGATACAGGAAGCTGTGCATCAAACTGTTAGTGTTATATTTGATGACCCAGGAGTTCAGGAGTTACTTGTCAAGCTTTATCAAAAAGGTTAGACCGATCCTATCTAGACTCGTAATCTCACTTTTGTATTCTTTTGAATTTATATCATGTGGTAAACTAGACGATTTGGAAGCTCTTTACTTCCTATAGACAAAGGTGAATGCATCTAGTCCTTAAGCTCTATGTGCCAGTGCCAATATCTAATCTAAATTTGGCTAGATGAGGCTAAATGTTGGAAGTATTCTAATGTGTCTACTCAATCAAAGCTGAAGGCACAATCTTTAAGATGCCATGTACAGCAAACTGAAGGGCAAAGGCTTTTATCTCCCGTAGGAGGAGAAAGAAAAGAATTGATCATTTAGGAATTTGCCAGACAAGCCTAGACTGGTTTTTGCATAATTTGAGTGTATAGCAGGGCTCCCTCGAACTTTTTAAGTGTATGATATTGACGGATGATTGGTATGGGTTAGACTTAACTTGACATGTCTTGCCAAAGTGGTTTACTTTGTGCCTTTCCACTATGCCATCAGTTCATTCTGTTGTCTTTGGCGATGTTAGTTTGCTCATAAAGATACTGCTAATGTGTGGTTTATGGTATTACCCGCATGGTTCGTACATGCATGTAATCAACACTTTATTGCTGATACGACCAAAGATGTTGGCTCTTTTCTCAAAGTGATTGCATGTACTGTATTTGTTTTCCTCGTTGATTGTACATTCGTTCATTCTGTGATCAGCTTTTGAGAACTTATGCTCATTTCTATTTAACAAGAATCTCTTGTTTATGAAGCACACATTATTGCATCTCAGTCTGGCTTCTCTCTTGTCTTGCATACCAGAATGGTCTGAAGGACAGGTTACCGAGTACCTAGTTGCGACGTTTGGCGACTATTTTACAGATGTTAAGATGTAAGTTTTGCTCTTCTATTTGTGCAGCCTTTAAGTGTTCAACCCCTTGTTCTTGGGGCACAGGACAACCGTCTTTGTGAAGTTGATGACCAAAATATTCACTGTTTCTTACTATGATTGTAAAGGTACATTGAGGAAAGATCATTTAGGCGATTTGTTGAGGCTTGCCTTGAGGAAACAGTCATCGTTTACGTTGATCATCTCCTGACCCAGGTATTCTCATTATCAACCCTGCTTTTTATCTCTAAGGATATACTGTTTCAGTGTTTCCAATAACATTGTTTCAATTTCTGTGAGATGAATGCCTGACCGATTGTTGTTTTGAAGAAAAATTACATCAAGGAAGAAACGATAGAGCGAATGAGGCTAGATGAAGAGGTTCTCATGGATTTCTTCAGGGAGTACATTAGTGTTTCTGTAAGTTATCATCTGTTCAAATAGAGCTTGAAGTATTATTTCTTGAATCATATCCGATTCAAATTGTTTTACGACTCTTTTTGGGTGAATATACAATACTATGCAATTTGTTTTACAGAAAGTTGAAAACAGACTAACAATCCTAAGTGACTTGAGAGAACTTGCTTCAGCTGAGAGTCCAGATTCGTTCACGCTTGTTTATACAAACATTCTCGAACATCAACCTGACTGTCCGGTAAGTAATAATCTGCCATGTATTTGGTTTCAGGATATTAGCAGCTAACTTTGGCTAAAAGAAACAGAAACTCATCACATAGTAATCTATTTTGAGTGTGTTCCCTCTTCATTTATTAACAGCAAGAAAAAACTCAATTGTGGTTAATCATACCTCGTGTTATAGTTTAAAGATCTGCATAATATGGGATTGCAGGCCGAGGTGGTTGAGAAAATCGTTGGACTGCGAGAAGGAATACCGCGTAAGGACGCGAAAGAGGTATGCCTACAACTGAATTAAGCTATGTAATCTTAGATGACGAAGCAGATTATGTGATGGGGATTCCAGGATGTCTTGGAGCCTCAAGTGGTTTAATTATGTAGTCATTACTAGCTAGTTGTTTTCTGGAGCTGTTGCTGCAAGGTCATAACTGTTCAGCTCTCCCCTTTTTCAAACACAATACTTACACTGCAACACCCCCTCTCTGTACGCGAACGAATAATTCACTTTCTTACCTTTTTTTTATTTTCTTTTCCTAGAAAAGCTCTCCAACTCACGCACAATGCACGCACATATAAATTTAGCCAAATAGTCACAATATTCTTTTAATAGTTAGTTTAATCCTTTTTTAAAGCTATCTAATAGCATGTTCTTGTGTTAACATTTATAAATTAGATTTTATGCTTGAACTTTATAGTAATTATCAAGAAATATAAGTAAAAACATTTCTCATATTTCAATTTAATTATCTACTTATAAAAGTTTTGAAATATCAAGACACTATATGTTTGTGTCCTTATACTTTTATTTGTTAAATCATTCACAATGTATTTGTGTATTAGCTTTTGACTTGTTGAATTGATTTATGTACTCATTTTCGGTAATATTTTCCAAAAGTCAGCCAAACAATTTTTTCCGGATGATTTTCCAAAATATCGTTTTCCGGAAAAGATTTTCCGGAAGTGACTTTCCATGAAATAAACGGAGTCTTAATCTGTTTTGCCCATTGGTACATACTCATGAAAAAGAGACTAAAGAACATAATGCTTCTGATAAACACATGAGATCCATTCACACCCCTTCTTTTATACTTTAAATGGGACCTCTTGGAACAGAGTTGGATATTATGAAAAGAAAAAGACTTGAGAGAGATTGGGAATTCTGTTCTTTGTCATATCAGCTATAAGATGTCTTGCTTGTTTGTTTGATCGAGGAAGAAGGGCTGAGTTTATTGCAGTGGAACTTTTGGGCCTTAATCAATCATCTTTGGTGAACAGGTCGTGCAAGAATGCAAAGAAATCTATGAGAATTCTCTTGTAGACGGAAACCCTGTTAAGACAGGTTTTGTTTTTCCGAGGGTGAAGTGCTTATCAGGTTCCAGAATGTCCAATCTGTGGCGAAAGATTACCTAGTTCGGGTACATTACAAGTGGGGTAACACTTCCGGGATATTAGAGTCATGTTCTTCCACATCCAGTTAGTGCTCGTCTTAAGTTCTTTAATTTGTTTTATATTCCAATCCGCTCATCTCAAAGGATATTTTGTTTGGTAAAAACGATATATCTTAAGGTGTAGCTTAGATTTGTGTGATGAACATGTAGGATTGTTGATTGTAAAGATCTAATGTCAATATTTACCCTTATTTTTTTTTTTTTTTTTGTAACTAGTCAAATTGCAGTTATATATGAAAATAAAAGTTGGTTATCATTTGGATTTATATATGCTTTTTTGTATATTGTCAAGTCACTTTTATGCCTCAGTATCCATCAGTAAGCCTATAACTCGGATGGCTTACTGAGAATAACGGGTCCATAATGTGGATCACCCGACGCAGACCGAAGCACCATCCCAGAAACTCTCCCCCGATGTTTCAGTCTGCCCTTCCCTAACACCGCAAAGGTGGTTGTTTCTCTGATTCGTCCTGGTCATGTCCTAATGTCTACAACCGTTTTAAACTTTTATATCATTAATTTTTATTTCTATTTTTGAAATAAAAGTTTTAACATAAGACATCATCGAGTTTCTATATTCTAAATATGCAATTATGATAAGGGCAAGTGAACTAATGACAACTTTTATAAACTAACGAGAAGGACCCCCCCCCCCCTCCCCCCCAAAAAAAAAAAAGGAAGAAGCAAGAACATGGTAAAACCAGCAAAACCATCAAACAAATAGGTAGCTGTGTACGACAGTTTTTACACAAAACCAAAACCAAAACCAGGGCACAGCCGAAACCATTTTTCAAAAAGTCAAATATCAAGTGGACCCACTTGTACTTTGGTCGTTTTATCAGCAATTAAGTAGAGTACAATATACAAAGACAGACGTAGAGGGTAAAAAAAATCTTGGATGATGTCAACGTTACGATCATTCATGCATCTTTTGACTTCTGATTCCTGGGAACTTAAATGGCAAAACCAATGGCACCAGGTAAAAACCTGGGACCTTGTAGGTTTTGGCACAGCCTAAGCCCTAATGTATTCATTTATTGAAATATTCCATCATCCGGTTGACTAAATAATATTGCAATCAGCTTGTCCGAGTATAAATATCAACTGCAGAACAGTACGTACTATATTCATCCCACAACAACTCAAACTCATCATCAAACCTTCATTACAGATTAATCCTTTTAAGCTTTTTATTAGTCCTAAATATCGTGTAAATTTGTAACGGGGGCGGAGAACGATGTCGTCGAGCACTGCCGGTCAGGTCATACGTTGCAAAGGTACGGTACTCTCGGCCAGGTTCACGACTAAGTTTGAATTTATGAAAACAGTTTGCTCCTGTAGTCTGTACTGCAAGAGAAGCGATATCGATCTTAGTAATAGTATTAAGAGTAAGTACTAGTATTAACTGTTTGATAGGAATTATGATGAGTTATCTTTATTTCTTTTATTTCTTTTTTTCTGTAAAACAGCTGCAGTGGCATGGGAAGCAGGGAAGCCACTAGTGATCGAAGAAGTTGAGGTTGCACCACCGCAGAAAATGGAGGTCCGGGTGAAGATCCTCTTCACCTCGCTATGCCATACCGATGTTTATTTCTGGGAAGCTAAGGTAATTAACCCAACTTTTTTGAACTTCGATCAGTCATATGCACGGTACTCGCGCTTAGAGTAGCATGACTTGAATGATTCAGCAAACTCATGATCATAAACTTAACAAGATTTTTGTTTTTCTAAATCTTGCAGGGTCAGAAACCTGTGTTTCCTAGGATATTAGGCCATGAGGCAGCAGGGTATGTCAGTTTTATCGCTTACCATGAAAAGGGTTGTCTTCGGTTTTCTTATACTCCCTCGGTCCCGAAAAAAATATAAACAGTCCATCTTTCCTTAACTAGCAAAAAAATTAGCGTAATTTAGGAACGGTACAAGTATTTGTTGCTCTCTTCTTAAAATGCGTGTAAGATACAATAGAACTATTTTTGTTGTTGGGATGGAGGGAGTACTAATATGATTGATTAGATTAATTTTGTAATGTTTTTTTTAACATTTTTAGGATTGTGGAGAGTGTTGGAGAAGGGGTGACGGGTCTCGAGCCAGGTGACCATGTCCTCCCTGTCTTCACCGGAGAATGCAAAGAATGCGCTCACTGTAAATCAGAAGAAAGCAACATGTGCGATCTCCTCAGGATCAACACTGACAGGGGAGTGATGATTCACGACAATCAGTCCCGATTCTCAATCAATGGCAAACCTATTTTCCATTTTGTTGGAACGTCTACTTTTAGCGAGTACACTGTAGTGCACGTCGGCTGCCTTGCCAAGATCAATCCTCTCGCTCCTCTCGACAAAGTTTGCATCCTCAGCTGTGGAATCTCGACAGGTACCCAAAAACAACAACTGAAATGCCTTGAAATTTCAGATTGTTGGTATGACAATTTGTAGTTATGTTAATCAACCAAGAGTAAGATCTTTGTTGTTTATGATTTGTAGGCCTTGGTGCCACTCTAAATGTTGCCAAGCCGAAAAAGGGCTCCTCAGTGGCGATCTTCGGTCTGGGAGCAGTTGGCCTAGCTGTGAGTTTTCATACCATTGTACCATGAATAAAAACTCTAGTAATCAGGTATTAACTTAGGAAATTTTGTCGAATGATTGTCTTAATTTTGCGTGTATGCTTCATAATCAGGCTGCAGAAGGAGCCAGAATTTCTGGGGCTTCAAGGATCATTGGAGTTGATCTGAATTCCAACAGGTTTGAACAAGGTACCGAAAAAGCTACTGCAAAACGCGATTTCCTTGTCATTCTATCTTATCATTTAAAGGTGAAGCATATGACTAACGCGATTTCTCTCTTTTTATGTACAGCAAAACAATTTGGGGTGACAGAATTTGTTAACCCAAAGGACTACGAAAAACCAATTCACGAGGTTGGTTTCTTACTTGAGATATATTTCACAGTCGTAAACCTTGTCTTCCATTCAAAATTTGCTAGTGCCTAATGAAGAAATATGCTTTCATATCACTCTTTAGGTGATTGCAGATATGACGGATGGAGGAGTAGACAGAAGTGTTGAATGCACAGGGCATATTGATGCCATGATTTCCGCATTTGAATGTGTCCACGACGTATGTTCTTTTTACCTCGTCTAAACTCTCCAATTTTGTAGGAAAACTATGAATTCTTCTTACAGCCAAGAAATGGTACTCTTTTCTCAGGGTTGGGGTGTTGCTGTTCTTGTGGGTGTCCCTCACCAAGATGCTGTCTTCAAAACTAAGCCCATCAATCTACTCAACGAAAGGACACTAAAGGGAACCTTCTTCGGAAACTACAAGCCCCGCTCGGATCTTCCTTCCGTTGTCGAAAAGTACATGAACAAGGTCAGTATTCGAATCTGCAGTTTGCTTTCTACAGGCCAATCTCAATACGATAATCTAATTTCGTGTAATGTAACTAAAATTGTCTATCCAGGAACTGGAACTGGAGAAGTTCATAACACATGAAGTTCCATTTTCCGAGATCAACAAGGCCTTTGAGTTGATGCTTAAAGGCGAAGGCCTACGCTGCATCATCCGGATGGATGCATAATCTGGTCCAAAATTTTCTGAGAGTATTCATGAAATAAAAAGTCCAATCTTTGTGTGAACTACTACTGCCTTTTGAACCTTAAGAATTTGCTTGCATGTCTGTTTTTCGGCTCTCGTGGTCCTTATGTCAATATGTTTCTGTTCAGGAGTGTAACAAAACAAGTATTTTGGAGTATGTAAATTTCTGCCCTGGTAAAAATGTTTTGTTCTTCCCCTTTAAAATCATTTCAGCAGTTACATGTTGTTTGCAGCGGAATCCAATTAAAAGCACGAACAATATTGCGGAGCGATTCAATCAAACCAATCAATGCATACCACACACGTACACGTACCGAAAATAAAGGAGAAATTCTCCTACTCCACGGGCGAAAGTCACAATACTATACTTATAGTATCACAAACAAGTGTACACTCTATCTCAAGTGTATCACTCACACATAGAAACAAGTGTATCATTCTCTTTCAAGTGTATCACTCTCTTTCAAGTGTATCACTCACATACAAGTATCTCTCACATGATGCTGACACCCTAAGTTTATCCCAAGACTAGGCTATTTATAATAGCCTCCAAGAACTCTCTAAGAATATGAACATAAACATTTGTGAATAGTCCAACAGTCAAATTCATTCGCCCAGAATGGTTCATGTGCACTAAAGGGGATGAATGTGTAAAATACCAAAAAATCAATTTTAGAGAGTTCTTGGAGAAGCTCTAGAAGGTCCTAATCTTAAGCCAAATTCCAAAATTACATTCTAAGGTTTTGTGTGTCTGATCAATTTCATGTACCAGTTGGTAAATCCATCTATTCTGTGAGGAGCCGCTTAATTTTGTTTTTCCTCTCAGTAAACCAAACTCCTTTCCTCTCCAATTATGGAGACTCGAAGTTACAAAGATATGCAAGTATCCGCTAACTGCGACTCTTAGTCTTAAGATTCTAATCTAATTATGCACCAAAGTGTTACGGGGTTCTGTAAATTTCCCATCTTGAGACATGATTCAAGGATATGAGGAGAGAATTCTCAAATTTTAGAAATAGTGAGAGAGAGAAGAAGAAGAAGAATGGTAGTTGTTTATTTCATATTCTCTCCATTCCAAAATGAGTGACACTTTATGTTCTGGATCATTTTGGGATAGAATAAAAAGTATTGCTCATTTTGGAACCGACCGAGTACTCCATCTCAAGTTTAAAAAATAATAGTAAAATTTTAAATTCCTAATATTTAGGATATATGTCATTTTTAAAAACTACGTGACAAGAGATGAGACACTATTTGGGTCATGAAATCCCGATTTGACATTTTCCTTTTGTTGTTGGGGAGTCCGGATCTTCTGTCTCATTCTCTATCCCATTTTTCTAAAACTCCATCTCAATAGCTCATAAAATTTAAAACTCTAAATTTTAGGATACATGTCAATTTTTAAAAATTATGAAACAAGAGATAAAACACCAAATGAAACAGAAAATTCGGATTAATTGTTGGGATTTACACCATCTTCTCTAGGTTGGTAACTAACTGGAAATGTGGTTACAGACTCTCTCTCTCTCTCTCGTGGAACTGTCATTATCTAATTGCTACTCTTTTAGGAGTAATTTAAACGCATAATATAAAGTTAACAGTGATTTATTATCTCCTCTCAAGATTATTAACTTGTCCTTATTAAAAAGATAACGGAGCAAAAACAAAAAAAAAATTACATGAAAGATTAACGTGGAGAAGGAATTAAATAAAGGGGGAGGGGGGGGGGGAGGGCTGTGAAAGAAGAGAAATAAACGATAAATTTCAGGTCATTTTACA
>JAOTQG010139644.1:0-10598 GCA_025631175.1 Iris virginica
TTCCCTTCCTCTTGTTTGTTTAAAGCTGTATCTGGATCTTGTGCAATGGTATGGAAAGGAAAAGAAATTCTTAAGCATAATTGTGAAGACAAATCTAATGGTGTGTTCTTGTGGGTGATTTATTGATTTGGTTTTTGGGTTTTTGTAATGATTATAGTAAAAAGTAAGAGAGAGATAGAGAGAAAAATTGTGGGACCAATGAGAGAGAAAAATCAGAAATCAGAAATCATGGGTGAAAATCAGGCACAAGAACACACCAGAAAGTTACAATGAGACGGAATGAGATAGGGATAAGGAGTACGATTTCCATTCCCATCCCATTCTATTCTCATGTTCCATTCTCATCATGAAAAATCAAAATCAATCTCATTCCCGTCCATCACTATATAGGAAGATCCCCAACTTCTCATAGAATAGCAAGTCACACCCTTTACTTATGCTTAGTAAAAGAAACTACATTTGATTTGGCAATCAATAGTATTGCATGGACCATAGGGCTTTTGATGGAATCGGATTCTTGAGTTAGTTTGGAGTTTTGCACCAAACATGAATCTATATTATAAGTTATGTTGTTGATGAGACTGTATAAATAGTAACAAAATACTTTACTCTCAATTATTTACTTTTTATCATCTAACGGTTGAAGAGTGTGCGAGATTATGTATTGTGGATGAGAGATAATGTATGATATAGGTCGTGAGGGAGAAGGAGAATGTGTGAAGAGTGTGTGCAGGATTATGTGCTGTCTATGAGTGAGAGAGAAAGTACGAATAGGGCGTATGAAGGGTGTATATTTTAAATATTTTATGTAACTAATTTTATGTTATTTAAATTATTATTAGAATTAATAACTTTAAATTATTATTTTAAAAATGATATTATATTTTTATAATATTATTTAAATAATTTCGTGCCTCGACATTTTCTAGAAGAATATAAAGGAGACGGACCTCCTAAGTATTGACACAAGCGACTATCTACTTGAAAAATGGTTTGAAGCCTTAAGGTCAAACTAAAGCTTTGGCCCAAATTTGAGCAGCCTAGCCCACAACTTGCTTTTAGGCCCAAATTAGCAATTGGCTGGGAATTTTCTTTTCCTGTAAAACGAATCGAAAAGGAGGGAGGAAGCCGAAGCAGACTATCAGAGAGAGAGAGAGAGAGAGAGAGAGAGAGAGAATCAATGGCAGGAGTAGCAGGAGAACAACAGCAACGAAGAGGAGGAGGAAGACCCCTCCCACCCTCTGCAAGGGGTCCACCAGGTCCACCGGGCCCACCTCCCCTCTCCAAGTCCGGCCCTCGCTTCGTCCCCGTCGTCGATCGCGAAAAGGTCTCTCTCTCTCTCTCTTTCTCTCTCCACGCGTCCACAAATGTATGTTTGTATGTGTCTATCTAATCATATGAATCTATGTTTATGTTTCTCTTTCTATATGATCGTTAATTTTCTTAGCTGGGGTTTATCTAGGGTTTTATGCGATGGTATTCTAATTTCCTCTTGCTAAACCTCGCCCTTTATTCTAATTTCCATTGGCTTTAAGCAAGGAAACTAACATGATGTGAACAAGAAAGAAAAAATTTGAGAGAAGATAATGTTTTTTAGTTTAGTTTTTAAAAGTGGAATCTTTTGAGTGAACTATACTAAAATATAATAGTGGACTCTTTTGTCAGATCCAGGGAGTATAGTATCCGCTCTTAATCACTACGAGCAAAGTCAGATTAAGAATGAAATTAAGAAAACCAAAGTAAAAAGAAATGCAACAGGTTGCCTGTCCTGAGTGTAAGTCACGAATGTTGTCATGAAGCTGCTTTTGTTTCTTGTCTTCATGGGGATATGTAAGTGTCTATATTGCTTGTTGCTGGGCAGATGTCAAGCGTGTGAAAGATATATGCAGAGTCGTATTTTAAGACCAAGTATAACATATGTCACATGAAATGAGTTCTAGGCTTCTAGTTTGACCATGCAAAGTCAGTTCTATTACCTCTGTAGTTATGCATTTTAGTTGCTTTCGCTTAATCACAAACCTTTTTTGTTGATAGTCATTTTAGCTGAAGCAAAATGAAATAAATGCCGATAAAAATACCGGAAGAAGGTCGAAATTCATTGGACAGAGATATGGTAATGATTTGAATCTTATCTGGGTCTTTTAAGAGTTGTACCACTCATGTAACTCGTAGTTGCCTCATACAATTCCATCCTTCCCACTGGTACTACTCAATGACCATCAATGATAAGGTTGGAATCTTTCCATTAACTTCTTAGGAAGGAGATGGACAGGAAAATTATTAGTGGTACAATTACTTGAACTGTTTCTACAAGTATGGATTCAACTATCTAAAAATCAACCATCTCCATGTTTCTTTGAAGTTTGAATGCCATCCCTATAGTCAACATGAGTTTATGTGAGACTTCAGGCATGCCATTTATAAGTAGGTCGACACATCCCTGCCATTTGAGAAAGTTCGTGCAGGACACTTATGGACATTATCTTGGACACTTGCAGCCTATGCCCCCTATTCATTAAGGAAAAAATGATTACTCCCTCCATCTCAATTATAATGGCCAAGGGACAAAAGCTCATGGATTAAGGTTTATCAATTAATACATTTATTGTTTCTCTTTTTTCCACTTTTACCCTTATTAATGGTTTTGCAATTGATTTACTTAGTAAATAGCTTGTATAGCTAGGGGTATAATGAGAAAGTAAGCAATAAATGTTTATTTAAAATTGATGTGGCCAAAAACTTTGAGACAGTCAAAAATATAAAGTTGGCCAAAATAAATGAGATGGAGGGAGTATGACTTATGAGAGCTAAGAGCTTTCAATAATCATTTTGAATTATCAATGCTGGAACGTGTGAGTGGAAAGAGCCAACAGAGAATGACCATTTGGATATTAAGTATTATCAATATAAAATATGTACTTCCTCCTCGAGTTAAATGAGTCCTACACATGGCTGTAACAACATTGGAGACTCGTCATATGACCAGCCAATGGGATCAATGCAACCCCTCCTAAGAACGGTACCTCGGTCATGAGGAGCTTAGCACATGCATGGCAATACAACCAATCTTGAAACGCCTCAACCAACACAAGCTCAGGGTCATTTCAGAAACCACCCCTGCTCTTTCCCTTTTCAAGAACCCACAAGAAGGGCATACTCGGGACTTAATTGAAAATGGTCTCCTCTATCAGGACCATGCTTGGGGAGTTAGAGCTGCGTGGGATCTATCGGAGAAAACTAAGGTGTCTCTCTGGCACGCATGTCATGAGCTAATTTGACTACAAATCCACAATCTCCACTTGGTTGACATCGCTCTGCCATCACCATGTATAGTGGTGGGTCAAGTCATAAGTAGTTAATAAATCTATCATAATTTATTACAAAGGCTTAGTTATGACAGTCTTGTATGTTCTGACATATCCCCGCAAAAGATCTCCCAAGAAGCTTCATTCTCTCCCCACTTAGCTATGTCATGATCACTCATCTCCACTCTCCATTGCAGTGACTAGGAGCACCTCCGAACACATTCGCTGTAACCTTAGGAACCTATTTGGTAGTTCACGCCACACCCCTTGTGAATAAATCTTCCATAAATATATGATAGGTGTAGGCTTGTAAGGCATTTGTTTTTTTTGTATCATGCCCAAACTTAGGCTTAGATCGCAAAGGTGATTTAGCATATGCATTTACACAAAACCCTAAATCACCCTACTGACTTGGTGGTTTTATATTACTGATTTTTTAATATTTCAATCTAATCATTCCATATATCCCCTACGCCTATTACATTATTATCATCATTTCAAAAACATCACATCTTTCTTTTCTTTTTCTCTCCCCCCCCTCCCCTAAAACATTACATCCTTCATTAGCCTCCCCTTATACCTTCATAAAGGAAGTATGCTCTTTTTGCAACTAAATCACAAAAATTCACCTGAAACCGAATCACAAAAAAGTCACAACAAAGAATACACTCATCTCCAGTTATAAGTCACACAAAATCGACGAAAACCGACTTCGTGATCTGATCGTTAGTGTCATGACGGCAGTATGGGAAATGTCTTCATCGGTCACCCATGTCCATTACAATGCTCAACAATTTTGTATGTGCTTACTGCATGCAAATCAAAGGTTTATGCCAATATGGTGTGTATTTAGTCTCTCTCTTCCTTAAGAATAGGCCATTCAATCCCCTTTGTACTCTCCTCGACAACAAATAATTTCTTCTAGTCTTGTTGTGTACAAGATAGATGTGCATATCTACATAAACCTCGCTGCAGAAGAGGGTAAGGTGGCAGCAAGAATGCCATTCAACCATGTAATGACAGAAACATTCTATCTTTCATATGTATGGGTATACATGAAAAACTTTGCGCTCTAAATTGATGCTATTGAGGCACAGTTGTGCACTGATAGGAAAATCACCTCAACTCAACTCAGCCTTATTCCCTATCACTTGGGCTCGACTGATTGTAACATCACCTTATAACTCATATTCCATTTTGCATAGTTAAGAAATAGACGCCTTTAAAACAGCAGAAATGCATTTTTTTTTTTCATGAAGGAGCAAGTGTTCCAAGTATATCTTCTCCTTCACCGGTACACAAATTTTCTGCCTCCCTCCATACTTCTGGGCTTAAAAAATTGAGAAATGAACATCGGTATTTGTTTCCGATAGATAGATAGATAGATACATACATCGATAGATGGGAAACTTCAGTATTAGCATTTAACACCTCGACTATGATTGTTGATGCTAATATAGTATCAAATCTCATGTAAACCTTATAGCTGCTTAATACATACTCATATCTGGATCCTATTAAGGCTAAAAGCAAGTTAATAGTGCACTACTAACAAACGGTGTTCAAATCCACAAGAAAACTACCTTCAAAACTTCGACTTTCATTGTGTTAATACAAGCGTATACAGGATTGAACCAGCAAAAAACATTGCAGGGGAAACTAGTTTTATCTGTCTATGGGTATCCATGTCCAAGAAAGTATTTAGAAGGTCCTTGATCATCACATCATCAACTGGAGTGGTGGTCAAGCAATAACAGTAGGAATTTAGAGGTGTAAATCTTTCTCAAAAAAAAGTAAAAATTCCATAATTTTAAAAATATTTGTCTTGAGTCTCTGGAAAAGGTATCCACCTCACCCAAATGATGCCACCATTATCACATGTCCTTTATATGGATTTTTTGGATTATTAGTCGTGTTTCTTAGGGATATCGTGTTTTTCAATTATTCGAAGTTGATTTTGTTCTTTTGGTGGGAATGGATTAGGCTCTATGAAGAATTAATTGTTGTTATTCTTTATTACTGCTGATCTGATATTTCTTCTTTTTACCTGCAGACTTGTCCGTTATTGCTACGAGTATTTACCAAGGTAAGCTTACATTTTGCAAGATTGAAGCTTTTCCTTGGTCAAAGTAACTTGGACTGCTGTACGTTGCTTTTATTTCCTATTTTATGCTGCTCATGATTTGTACATCAAAGAAGACCCCTGAGTTGCTTGACTGATTATGATCAAGTTATATGGCTTCTTATCCTGTTTCTTCCTGATTTTTCAATATGTTTGCACTTTAATTTCATACTTACACGAACAATGTTTCGATGTAATATACACGATCTAAGTACTGACAAACTTTTATCTATGACAATGAAAATATAAGGTTGCATTTGTATCGAGACAACTGAATCTCGAGTAGGTTTACACATTAGGACGTGGAAATTAGTAGTATGACTTCATAGTCAAATGCCATGTCTTTCCATCGTACGATTTATAATAAGGTTATGCTTTGATGAACAGAAGCAGAAAGGCTAGAAGCTGAGAACCAAAAATGCTTCATGTACAAGCAACACTATAAGAATGTGACTGTTGGGGGGGGGGGGGGTGAAGTTAATGAAAAGATAATTACTCTGATTTCAAAAGAAATACTACCTCTTTGGACGAAAGGCTCCAGTTTCCTTTTGTAAAGGAGTATATATGAGACCAGATTTAATATATATTATCATTATTTTTTAACATTTTAGATGATAGGTTTCAGTCATTACAAACTATATTGAAAATACCTGTAGTAGCAAATTTTCTACTTCCTTAAAGATGAGTATGTTTATAAATATATTAGGTCAAAGTGGTAATTAATTTGACCAAAACAATGTCAAAGGGGATTTCTCTGCATTTAATGGAGGTAGTGCAAAGCATTACATTGCTCATTACTTGACCAACTCTTTAAGTTATAACCACATCTCCCATCCTTTATTCTCCTTGTCTCCCTCTTCATGTCTTTATGTATATGGCATATGTTGTAGTGATCACATGCGCTCTTTTCTTGATTAGTATAATAGCAAACATTGTATAAAGACTCCAGATTTTAGAGTCTACTTCCATTCCTCTACTCTTGGAGTCATGGTCTGTAATCCCTTATTATAACATCGGCACTACAGTTGAAATCCTTGGTGAACTCTTGATTTACGTGTGCAGAATGGAGGTCATCACAATGACGCAGATTTTGCAGTCAGAGGCAAGGAGCCTAAAGATGAGGTCCAAATATATACATGGATGGATGCTACACTTCGAGAACTAACTGATCTGGTATGTGTTAAGTGAGCACGATTCTATGCTCTATCCTTTCATGCAGTATGACAGAAGTGAACTTTATACTCGTGGGTATTTATCTGAAATGTGACAATGTCTACTGCATGTTCATTTTTTAGGGTCTGGGTACTTTTTTTTTTTATGTTGCACCGGGTCCCTCAATTGAAAATACACCAAAGTTGCAGATAATCATTATTTCTTGTGATTATCTGACAGCATTAACTAGGAGCTGGTCTGGTTCATTTTCCACAGAGTCTTCTTTAAGGATAATGGACTGGGAAGAGAGTGATTCTATGCTCTTATCTTTGTACTGGGGAGAGGTTTCTAACCCGAGATTGCTTGCACACAGTGAAAAGTGTCGATAAGAACAAGTAAATTGCTCAATGAAGTATTACAATGCGCTTAGCACATACTGTACCGCTCTTTAGTAGCTCCGCCACATTGAACGTACATGCATACACAAGATTAATCCCTAGTTGTCTTTCGTTCTACAGGTTAAGGAGGTTGCTCCAGAGGCTAGAAGAAAAGATGCATTACTGTCCTTTGCCTTCGTATTTCCTACAAAAACTGGGCGTTTTATAGTTAGAGAGGTAACTCTCTCACCTTGTATGTATATGGATGCCATGATTGCCATCTTGACGTATTTGTGTGTGTTGCTCTGTGTATTTGCGTTCATGAATGCATGCTTGCATCAGCTTAGATGTGTTTATGCTAACAGCTGATCTTTTCTTTTTTCCCTTGAAGGTTGGAAAAACGTTCTCTTATCCGAATGCAAGGCGACCAGACAGTGGAAGCAAAGCATTAGGCGATCTTAGCTTTGAGGTAAAACCAGCATGTGCTTCTTACCATAATCTGTACTTCACAACCTACACATAGCTCATTCAATACATTTTTCTTCATTTTTCTTAACGGACCTTACATGTTGACGCCATGAATATCACGTTTGCAGATTGGTGATTACCTTGATGTGGCTATTCTGTAGAGAGGCTTTCCTCCGTGCCTAATTTCTTCTCATGGTCCCTCCTGGTCAGATAGACCCCAATTCTGGTATATGTGGTATTTATCTTCTCATAAGCGCTGTGCCCATATGCACTACCAATTGGGCATCTATTTGAGTCACTAAAATCTGACGGTGGCTAAAAGGATTATGTTACCAATTTGTACCTTCTAGAGTTTAGAGACTGTTGGATGTATTTCTACAATTTGAGCCACATTTATGAAGGTTACCTCTTGAACTATCTGGTTTGATTTATGTTCTTGTATGAGATCAGTGTTAAATGTTTGATACTGATAGCTATCTATTAATACCACGATTTCCATTAAAAAAAATTGTGGGCCAAACCTGTTTTTGTGTCCCAGTTTAGATGTATGGGCAGTGATGGTAGCTTGAAATGGTTACTGTTTGTGTTACTGATGCCAGATTTACCAGGTTATGATATTTGAAAATTCCATACCACAGATGTGGCAATATGAAGTCTGTTTTCAGGACCAGTGTCTGAGTTATAGATCCCTCTTTTGATTTCGGCTTGAAGAAAAATGCAAAGGGCACCACAAAAATGCAACAATAATTTAAGCTTGCCATGGCTGCTTGTAGATAAGATGTAGACGAGATTGCTAAAAACGGCACCCTTTTTGCACATAACTTGGTTTCATTTCATCCCATCACCATGGGGGTGATCAACCGTCATCACCCACAATCTCATGTTATGGAGGTTAAACGTGCTCCATTTTGTGAGTATGCATCAAACAATCTGACCTCATAAACTGGTTAGGTAACTTAGGTTCATTAAATCATCAAACAATCTGACCTCATAAAACTGGTTAGGTAACTTAGGTTCATTAAATCAAGGGGCGTTGGAGACTTCAACAAACATTTCGTACTTGGGTTCTATTCTAAGAGACTCGAACGATGCTTAGTTTAAGATTCCTGTGTCTCAAGGAGTAGGTGTACATCAAACCAAGTGGCTCATTGTCTAGCTCGGGCCTCTGAGTATTATGTTACTCGTAGAGCATGGACTGATTTTTATTCCTTTTTTATTTTCCATATAATACGGTTGAACATTATGGAATAAAATTTTATCGCTTTTAAAAAAATTAATATTAATAGTAATCGACCATTTTCAAGTATTTAAAGTTGCTCCAACTCTTCCAAAAATTGACGATTGACTTCAAGGTTTAGATATTTCAAAAATCATAAAATAAGTAAATCACAAGGTAGCCAAATATTTTCTTCTGAGAGCTTTACGAAGTCTCAAAAATCAAATTATGATGCATAAATAATGTTGTCATTACTTTCTTTCGACCATAAGAATATTTGAGAATAGCATTAGCGAGATCATTCGGCTCTTGGTTTGTGTGCACTAAACTATCCCCCCTCCCCTCCCAACCCCCAAGGGAGGGGGGAGGGGGGGATTTATCTCAGTATTTGATTTACGTTGGTTATAGTTTTCAATCATGCACTATGCGGATTGTGAATTAATTTTCTTCTCTCTCACTTATAATGAAAGATTAGACTTGCGGTGATACACACGGAAAAAATTAATAGGGATAGGAAGAATGTGATATCAATCATAATGATTATCTATTTTCAATTGTTTTGATTGATGACTCATTCTTTTATATAATTCTTTAATAATAAACATTCATAAGTTGTATTTGGCTAAAAATTTCAACTCAAGATTTCAATGACTAATATACTACACATCACTATTTGTGCTTCAAAAATGTTTTCAACTCGATATGTTCTTTTCGCTGGCTGACCTTGACCACTGTTATTTTAAGATCATATATAATATATTCTTCATCCTAAAATGGTCTTTTATAATTTTAAAATTTCTTCCTTAAATTTTATATAATGTACAATGAGCTATGATAATCATTTTGCTAGAAAAAGTATCATATGATATAATTATTGATCATAAATTATATATATAAAAAAATAGAGTTTTTAGAAAAAATATTTCAATTGCAAGTGTTACTCCACATGATTTTACTATCCCAATCTATTCTTTTCCGTGATGTCATTAATGCCCCCCCCCCAAAAAAAAACCCTTTTTGGTCTCTGACCTATTAAGATTTTATATATGTAGTCCCTATTTTATAAAACGTAATATAATTTGATCCCTAATCCAAAATGGAAAGAATTGATCAGGAATTTTGCCCAAAGATGATGTGGTATTGTTAGAAGTGCAAAATAGTAAAATTACACTATATAATTATTAACAAAAGATTAACAAAAAAAAATAACTGATCAAGCAGCCTTCCTTCTTCCTCTGCAGACCAGATCATCACCATACCAGATCTTCATCTTCAACCCCTGCCGTCATCTTCCTCCGCAAAAACTAACCTCTCTGCAAATCCATGGAACAATCGAGCCCTAGATCATCTTCATCTTCTTTTCTTCTTCTCGTCATTCTCTCACAAAATCTCATTTCATTGCGACGGCGGGTTAGTGAGGAAGGGAGAGGGCGGCGATGGAGGATTGCGACGGCGGGTTGGTGAGAAGAGTCGGGTGGGAGAGATGAGATGGGGGTTCGATTTGGGATCTCTAACTTCTCCATCAGCCGCGTTCATCAAACTTAAAATCAAGATCCAGTGCTGCCCAACAAAAAAATTCTAGGATAGTTAGCGAGAACCGCAGATCCAATGACGTGCAGATGAAATTAACAACCCACAGTTCGCCGGAAGAAATCACAAACCCTAAGCGGAAGGAATCTCACAGTTTGACTCTTCTTCCTCCAAGCAGCCATCATCTTTCTCTCATCCCTCTGCATATTTTCAACAATTATTTAGTTTCTTCTCCCCACCTCCCAACCAATCAAACGGTTCTTCCCCCTCCCCCCTCCCCTTTTTTTTTTTTAAAAAAAATATATAATGATGCTGTTATCTCTGTGTAATTGGTGACACTGAAGTTCTGCAAGTCGATGCCGCTCATCCTGTACCAGTTGATAGTTGAATTTTTTGTTTTTCTATTTAACTTTTTGGTTTAGGTTTGT
>JAOTQG010139645.1:4342-19573 GCA_025631175.1 Iris virginica
AAGGAACACATGCGTTCTTATTATTTTGAGGTGCTATGAAATTTAAGTTGATGCTGGTAGAGGGGAGATGGGGTGCCTTTGTACAATGCAGTGATGAAAAAATTATGGTTGCCCAATCTGTAGAAGAATTGTTTTAATATACTGCTCTACTGTGATAGGAAATTATGAGCCAACACTAACTGTTTTAAAATTCACACATGCTTGACTCAGAATTGTCAGGGCAGTAACGATTAAGTAGATGCTATGAATTGCTATGCTCTCAAGAAGATTTAAAACGAACCATTTCGTTCCATTCAAGTTTCACAGGGTTGAATACTAGCCTTCAAGACATTATTTGATTTTCTCCTGCTTGTGTATCTGTTGCATGTATGTTATGCATTGGTATTTTTCTTTTTTATAAATTGATCTAACATTTTTCGTGTTTCAGAGGATTGCGTTCAAGACTTTGGTTGATAGCATGCTTGTGCAAGTTGCATTCTCTTTTGAAGACTTTATTATTGATTTTTAGCTATCTACTGGGCGAGTTTTTCCATTCCGAATGTACGGTCAGGGAAATTATGCTCCGCCGTTTGGGCAGCGATTGCCGGCTCCTCCACCTCCTCCTCTCCAACAAGGCCCTCCAGCTCCCCACCATCCCATAGCTCAACAGGGTCATCCATCTGTTTTACCTCCTGTGGTACAGCATGGCATTCCTGCATATGGGCAGGCCTCTTCTGCACCACATTCCCAGGTTCCACCAAGTGGAATGTTAAGCTCAGGTCAGTCTTACTTAATTCCACCACCTCCACCTCCACAAATGCATGGAAGCGCCTCGGTGCCACATTCCTTCTCAACCAGCCAGCAGAATACCCAGTGGACTCAGAACGCTCATCACATTTCACCCCAACTTCCGCCTATTGGTCATCATCCACCTCCTAGAATGATACCCCCACCTCTGCCACAAGGACAACCATTCTATAGAGGACCTATTCATCCACCACAGCCAGGTGGAGTACCAAATTTTCAACATATGCCACTGCCGCCACCTCCTACATCCACTTCTCAATACTTTATGCCAAGTCCTGGTGGGCCATTTATACAGTCAGGACACGAGTCTCAGTCTCCCATGGGTCTCCTTCCTCCGCCACCGCCACCGCTGCCTCCACCTCCACCATCTTCTCCTCCTCCAGGGCCTCCACCTCTTCCACCATCCTCTCCCCCACCCACCTCCTCCCTCCCATCGTCTGCACCTCTCCTTGCCGCTTCTAACCTAGGTAACAGTTCCAGGAAACCTTCTGATGTAGAAGCAATGGCTTCGGATCTGGTTGACGGTGTCTCAGACCCCCAAAATAGCAGTGATGATGGCCTCAAAATCAACAATACAGAAGGAGACACTCATTCTGCGGTGGGTTCTCTATTGAAACCTGGAGAGTCATCTGAGGGAAGTTTGAAGCTGAATCTTCCTTCACCCCCTCCCAGGCCTGCAGAAGAGAACATTGTTCGGAAGATTGAAGTTCTGTGCCATTACATTGCAAAGAATGGTCACAAGTTTGAAGATATGACCCGCCAAAAAGAGTTTGGAAATCCGGAATTTGATTTTTTGTTTGGTGGGGAGCCAGGTAGTGACGCAGCAGTTGCGCATGAATATTTCATATGGATGAAAAAAAAAAGTAGTTTGACAGACGAATTGCCTGAAGGGGGGCGAAAAGATGATTCATCCTTAAGACAATCAGGGAGTGGTTCTTCTTTGCAACTTGATGCTGGTGCATCTCATTCCGCTGTTGATTCGGACATGGATATGGAAGGTATGCTCATTAGCCTCATTTCCAATCTCTGAGTTGTATTGTCTTTCTAATTTGTTATTTCTGAAGGCAAATTTCCTATTTTTAGAGAATTCGTTTCTGGGCTAATATTTGGCATGTGACAAGGCCTTTATGGTCAGTATGAGTCTCAACACAATTTGCGTTTCATCTGCAAAACTGCACTCTACAACAGTTAGTCTCTCATACATCCTTCATCCTTCATCCTTCATCCTTCATCCTTCATCCTTCATCCTTCATCCTTCATCTAGCATCTATTATAATTTACCTTTCATTTAAGCAATTAATCTGTAATTTTCAGTCGAATTCTGTTGGATATGTAAATGATTGTATACCTAAGTGAATGCTGTCAGTCATAGGTTTCTCAGCTTCCAAGCTGTTGGCCTTCTTTTTTAATTTGAAGAACACATTGTTAAATCATGCACTTCTGCATGCAGTTTCAATTCCACGAGCAGTAAATGTCAATAGGCTTGCAGCCTTTGATCTTGTCTGATTTGAAATTTTGAGCTTGGATCTTGTTTAGTGATATTGGGGAGTTTGCTGCTAATTATGTAACGTTGTTTTGATGGCGGAAGAATCCTTTAAAGTATGCAGCTTTTTTGCAAATAAAATGTTAAAAAACTTCATAAACCATCCGTGTTATTGTTCATATACGAATAATGTTAGTCTGTTGCTTGCCTTGAAAGGGGATGTTTATTCGGTTCTGCAATCTTTCTTTATTCTAGAGGACTTCTGTTTTTATGGGAAGTGAAATGGTGCTTCTACTTTTTGATCTGCTGTCCGTACTGGTCCTCGAAAACTTGGTTCACTTTCTAGAATATGCTCAAGCTTTTTGTGGAATTCCTGTAATCAGGATAAAGGATTTCCCCATGTTCATTAGGTGGGTGTTATAGAGATGACAGAATTTTAAGGTTAGGGCACTAGCGCAACCAAAGTCAAATTCTATAGCAGTGTTCTATTTTGTCAATCAGTATCGTGTAATGCATTCCTGTTTCGCCGAATGACACTTGCTATTTACCTTCTTTGATCTTCAAAGGGGTGAATCCGAGAGTTCAGGAAAAAGTCAGAGATGACTGATCAGATGTTGCTTCCAAAACCGGATCTGGGACACTCCCTAGACACTCTGTTTTGGTATTATCGTTGCTTCCCTCCTAGATGTACAATATGTAGGTAACACACAGTTGGCAGTACACCATGCAAGTTATCTATCAAGGATAAATTGCAGTAGATGTCCCTTTATCTTTTTAGCTAGTTGCATAATATGTTCGTGCATTCATCTTAGCCTTCTTGACGTCCTTATGCTTTGATTATTGCTCTTGCAACACTCATCCATCCAATACCTCCATCGAATAGCCGCCAGCTCTAACATGTGCCATATGCGCGTTGCTAGAGCGTAAAAATGCAAGTATAACAGTGTCCAGCGCAACTAGCAAAAAGTATAGGCACAAAATATCCATCTGTTATCTATAAACTATAAGAATTAAGGAATGCACATGCATTACCTAGTCTAGAAAATAGAAAAAAACCACTCTGCCTAAGGATTTGTGTGGGTGATGTGTTTGTTATCTTTCTCACAAAAATACTCATATAGTTCTGTAATCATGATGATTTTTATATTTAGGAAGAATGGAAAAAGAGGTACTATTTCTATCGGTAGTGCACATTTATTTCCCGGTCTTATTTATACCATCAGAGATGCATTATTTATTATTCCGTTTTTTCTATTCACTTGAAAGTTTAGGCAGCATTATTTTCAGGGCACTACTTATCTTTTGTTTATGGAGCTCATGGGCATGATATCATTTATATAATTGAAAACTCTAGTGGCGTTATTAGAAATTAAAGAGTACGGATCATTGTGGACAGAGTTTATGTCGCTGTTTTTGTTATTTGTGTTAATAAGACATTTCCTTAATGTACGGAGTTTCCATTTTTTTTTTTTCATTTTTCCAGCGACTGTTCCGTTTCCTTGTGATTTCTTTGGGGTAATTTATATAATGCTGATGTGTCGGTTATCCGTGTTTTTCATTTGGTGCTTTTAGATGATATAACGCTGTCTGATGAAGCACCGGGGATATGTAAAACACTTGGAAGTGCTAACCAGGAGTCTGATTTGGCTGCTAATGAACTCGATACAAGAGAGCCTCTACATCCAGATGATCTGGAACATATTTCAGATAAGGATGCAATACCTACAAACTTAATCAGCTCTGGATCGTCGGGACTGGTTGAACCGGGTATAACTTTTCACTGCTCATAATTTTTACTTAGGGTACCTTGGCACAAGTTTGTCCAGACTCTTGACATATCCTATTCTCTTGAAATGGACTTAGTTTCTGCATTCCATTATATGCTACATATCTTTTTGGACATGTGCTTATTATCATAGTTGTGAAATAGAGAAGGCCCTCGTGAGAGTGAGAAAGAAAATCTGTACTTAGGCTGCATGATATGTTGAAAAACAGATTGTATTGTAATTTTAATGCAAACCTAAGAAGCGTTCACATCCACAAAATGACATGACAATTACCTTCTGTTGTGCTTTTTTATCTTGTCCTTTCCTGCTTTGCGTAGAAGTAGCTGCTTGTGTGATTTAGCTGGATTGATGAAAATTAAGAGGGAGTTTTTGCTTCAAACCATGAAGTGCTCATTTTGTGAGTATAAGATAGGTGGACTCCGTGTGTTATCTTTATCAGTTCTTTCCTACTGATTTGGATTGTGATAGTAGGGTCTGCTCCTTTAGCATTTTCAAAACTGTTAAACCATTTGCTCTACTGTATAATCACAATCACAAAACTCATTTGCTGAATTGCTAATTAAGATGTATAATAATCTTTTAATGTTAATTTTTATCATTATAATGTTCAGATATGGTCCTTGTCCTATGTAATCATCCATTTTTCTTAAAATTTAGAGAATTGAAGCTAATAATTGTTGATTTTAAAACAGAAACATAAAAGTTTTTAGAATATGCCGAATGAGGAGACCATTAACTGCTCGTGCTCCAGATTTAGAGAACTGAAGCTGTATTTCTTGTGCTCCAGATTCTCTTGTTAGTTTCACTTCCATAGTTTCTCTTGCATCTGTTCAAATGACTTTTATATTCGTTGCACACTGAATGAGTTTGTACATCCCTTCCCCATGTGCAAATATTATACATCAGTGAATGATAGTGATTACTTAAAAAGGTTGCCAGTTAAGAGTGTTGACTCTATTGCAGAACCCTATTCTGAGAGCACTGTAAAGAGATTTCATGCAAGTCCAAATGAAAATTTGAAACAATACGATGCATTGGCTGCAGCAGGAGACAGTTCTGTAAAGGTTACCAGTCATTCCAGCAACGGAGCTAGCCCTTTCAGACTTCTACAGGATTATGCTTCTGATGATAGTTCAGAAAATGTTGATGAACCATGTGTCGAAGATGTTAGTGCTGCAGCAGTATCTCCAACAAATAGAGCTGGTGCTAGAAGTTCAGACATTTTCCTGACAAATTCAAGAATCAAGGATCTTCCAGATCTTAAAAAGGGGGTTGGATCTTCATCTATGTCTGTAGAGACATCTTCTCTGGGCATCCGGTCTAAATCTCCTGCACCATACACTGAATTAGAAGGGGCTGTGAGAAAAACTGATAAATCTACGGGAAGTGGGGACGATGAACAGCGTGAAGATAGCCCTGAAAATCACGACTCCTTGGACTCTGGTTCTTCCCATGGTGCCTTCCAGGAGAAAGATTACTTGGCAGGTGGCGGTGTAGATGCTGCTCCTGAAAAAACTGCTAAGTCTCAGAAGGAAAACTTAAGGAGCAACTCCAATCAGGTTAAAGTTGATGAGTTTGGGAGATTGCAAAGAGCAGGCGCTAGTGACAGTGACTCTGATGATTTACACTATACAAGAAGACGGGGTAAAAGAGGCAGAAGTTGGAGCAGAAGCCGGTCTCCGAAGGATAGGAGGAGGAGGAGGAGTCCATTGAGAAGAAGGGAGAAGCGCAGTAGATCTCGCAGGTATTTATATCACTTATTCGTTGAATTATGTATTGGGAAATTCTATGTTATGGTTTATAATGTCAGTTTTGGTTACTTTTCCTTGTTTTTCAGTCTCTCTTTTCCTTTACGTGCATGGATTTCTTTGTGCATGGTCACCAGAAAGCTTTAAATGTCTTGTTCACTTGACTGACAGCCGGTCTCCCAAGAAGCGAAGCAGGAGCAAGTCTCCGTCATATAGGCGTGGGGGCGAGGCTGGTAGTGATAGATCAAGACGGGATAGGGGTCAGCTTCCTGATTGCTTTGACTTTCTGCGTGGTAAGTGTTTTCGTGGGGCGTCCTGTCGGTATTTCCATGATTCTGACAAGGTTGAGGGATCCAGGCAGCAGAAAGGCAGGCAGCAGCACGAAGATGTTTCACCTATTTTGAAAATTTCCGTAAAGTCAGTTCATCAGCGTGATGAAGCCGACAGGCCAGCAATGCAGCTCTATCAAGATGTTCCTGGCAACAGCGTTGGTGCTACACAGGACGGGGATGTTTGTCAAGAAGCCAATTTAGTCACAACAAGAACTTCTGACCGACCTCCCTCTGACATTTGTGGAGAATCATTAGTTACTGATGTGGTTGACTGTGGAATAACTCAAGGACTAAGTATCCAAGAGCAAGAAATGCGAGACATACAAGAAGAGCCTGTACAATCTACCAGTAACCTTGCTCAGACTGCAAGTTGTTTGGATAGAAGTCCTCTTGCAATGAATTCTGACAAGGAAAAATTACTGGGTGATATCTCTCAAGGAAAACCTTCTTCATTTGGACAGATGATGGATCAGAGATTTCAAGACAAATTTTCTGATCCACTTCTTCAAAACTCTGATAATGAACCTCAGAAGGACTCCTCAACCTCTGCTTCTGCACCTGCGGAAGCTTCAACTATTGGGTCTCAGCTTCCAATGAATGAACCACTTGCGAGTCAGAGTTTGTTGATCCAGTCAAATCCTGATGCTGGTCTTTTGAACAATACGTATTCATCTGATTATACGAGTTCAAGGGAGTCATTACCACCGATTCCAGCACATCTTTCCCATCCACAGCTTCCCCTTCCCCCAGGTTCACAAGGTATAAATATTCCATTTCCTCCAAAGCTGCCCAGTGATTACAGCATGATGCCATCTACTGCAAAATATCCATCTCATTCGTCATCTGGGGAAAATTATACACCCTACCAAGCTCCAATGCCATACCAACATTCTCATTTCTCTGCACCACAGACCTCCTCATGGAACTTTTTGCCGCCGCCGCCTCCACGTGGCCCTCATGCTGTTTCTTTGTCTCAGTTTCCTCAGAATCAGCTGCCCCCAGGAAGTGATTATTCTTCTCAGACACTTGCTAGGCCCTATGCTGCTGAACTGCCTATTCATTCTCAAGTTGGAGAGTTTCCCCAGGGAAGATACCCTCCTGTGCAGGAGCTTGATAGACGTCTATCCCACACGGAGGAATTCAGAGCAAGGACGTTGCCAGTGAATTACTCAATGACTCACCAATTTGGAGTTTCAAATCTTATGGGAGAAGATAACGCTCGACCGCCATTACACGGTTTGATTTCCTCAAACTCGTATGCACAGAGCAACATCCATCATCAGCCTGGGCACTTCTCTAGGGACTCACCATCAACGAGAATAAGATCTTTATCCAGTGACATTCTGCCTCCAGAGGAACTTCCTTTGCCATCAGCGGAAGTGAATCCTTATTTGCCCCCCTACGGCTTACTGGGCCCTGAAGTTAATAATGCTTCTGTTAATTTGGGCGAGTCTGGGAAGATAAATTCAAGATACTCATCTGATTTTCTCGACAGGACTCAGCTATCTCACCTGTCTGATTTTGGACGATCAAGAATTTCAAACCATTACAATCCTTATGCATCTACTTTTGACCAGCCATTGGGTGCCATGTTTAGTTTAAATGTTCTTAATCAAGAAAAAGACACTTCCTACCGTAACAAGTATAGTGGTTGGTCAAGTCTGAGTCATGTTCCTGCTGATGGGCAAGGTAGTGGCAATCTTAGCGCAAGAAATTTGATTCCTTCACCCAATTCTGCACAGGGTGTGGCACAGATGTTACCCAAGTCTGGCAGTGACCAGTATGATCCCATCTATGACAGCATTGAGCCGTCTTCAAGCTCATTCAGGAGAAGCGATCATAGTAAAAAACGTGAAGCTAATGACAGCTCTGATGTCATGCTGAGGCTCAGTGCCTCAAATAAGCCACATGATCTGGCAGAAAACAGCGCACAGAAAGAGACGGGAACTGTTGCTTTAAGTGCATCTGCAGAAAATGATGAATTTGGTGAGACGGCAGACGCTGAAGTGGGTGCTGTGGAAAATGGAAGCCCTAGCGATCCGATTGATTTGGAAAAACTAGCTGCAGGAGACATTGAGATCGACCAGGTGAATACCCCAGGGAAGAGTAAGAAGAAGAGCAAGGATTCCAGATCAATGAAACTTTTCAAAGTTTCCCTTGCTGATTTTGTAAAGGAGGTCTTAAAGCCATCATGGAGACAGGGTAATATGAGCAAGGAGGCCTTTAAGACCATTGTTAAGAAAACCGTTGATAAGGTATCTGGAGCAATGAAAAGCCACCAAGTACCCAAGTCCCAGGCAAAGATAAACCACTATATTGACTCTTCACAGAGAAAATTAACGAAGCTTGTGATGGTAAACCTTCTTTACTGATATCTATTATTTTAAGCAGCATGAATATGGATTATGAAAATTTTGGTTCCATTATTTTGAATTTTACCAAATTTGTTTGTGTGCATACACCTATGATAAACTTAGTAACATTTGTAAAATTTTAATATTCCAGTAAAGGGTCTTGTAGTGAATGGGGCGCTGAGACCATGTTCTTTGCTCATCGTACAAGATGATTGGTCAGAAAAGATCATGATACCCTTTAACTCTACTGTTTTAACACCTCAAGTAGTGAAAAAAGTTGGTTTAAGATCATTCTTTCGGTTCAAATTTAGAACACAACCACACACCTATGATAAATTTGTAACATTTGTAAAATTTTAATATTCCAGTAAAGGGTCTTGTAGTGAATGGGTGCTGAGACCATCTTCTGTGCTCATCATACACGATGATTGGTCGGAAAAGATCATGATACCCTTTAACTCTACTGTTTTAACACCTCAAGTAGTGAAGAAAGTTGGTTTAAGGTCATTCTTTCGGTTCTTTAGAACACAACCACACACACATATACACACACATATATAAATATGCATACATACGTAGGCTGGGGGGGAGGCTGGGTGAGTTGAGGAGGATCTTATATCCTGTCAAACTCCTCAGTTGCGCAAAATCTGATGCATAATTATTATCCTTTCTTTCTCCCTCTGATTCCCTCGACTCCTCTGCTACCCTCTTTTGGCATGGATAAGTGTAATTAATGTCTCTAGAATGTCTCCAGATTTTTTTTTGAATTTCAAGGTTTGAGTCATTTGTTGGCTTTGCTGAAAGTTTTCTGACTTCTAATTTACTAAACAGAAGTTTGCTTAATATCGTCATTAGCATTCTTGTTATCTTTTTTAGCATTTAGAAACTCTTGTTATTTTATTCTGCAGGGTTATGTTGACAAGTATGTTAAAGTATAAGAACACTAGTTTCTGTTCCAGCTGGGAATGATAGAAGATTATGAATAGGCATGTAATCTCTCTCTCTCTCTCTCTCTCTCTCTCTCTCTCTCTCTCTCTCTCTCTCTCTCTCTCTCTCTCTCTCTCTCTCTCTCCACTGCCTATTTAATATCCAACTTATTGAATGATAGTTGACATCTTGTCTTAGATATTAAAGCATGTTATCTGCAGAGTGCAGAGCAATGGGGCTGGGAACGTGCTGCTAGTCTTTGGTGGAAATAGAGCATGTGGTTTACCTTGTAAATATACATGCTTATGTTCATCAAAATATGGCTTGTGAGAAGCTGAACTTGATGGCAGATTGTAATATGACTTCAATCCTCAGCTAAGTTCTGAGGAAACTCCAAAACATGTATGTAGTGCATTTCTTAATTTTGGTTAGTTATGGTGTATATTAGTTGCTGTCTTTGACTCATTTTTGTAACATGGATGTAAAGAATCATTTCCCTCCATTGCTTTTCAGGTAGATATGTAGTTTATGCAATAGTCATCAATATTAATAGGCTTTTGCCGAGTTGAAAACAACGCCAACATTTCTTTTTGTGCCTTCGGTGTAATCGCGTAACTGCTGATTAAATTTGTGCTCGGCATGAGTCAAAGCTCTTATATCTTCATTCTGATGGAGCCTAGGGATATAGATTATTGACCGTCTCCTATTTTTTTTTAGAGATTACCACTACCAATGTGCCTAGTGTTGAACAGATGTATACTTGAACTATATAATAGGAAAAAGAAACTGGACCAACCACCACCGCACCCTATACACATACATAAGTAACACTGCAGCTGAAAGAAGAGGTATTATTATATTTCTTGTGAGCTGTTCCAATAATTACTGAAGATTTGAATCATTTGACTACCCCTTGAAAATTTAACACTATGAAAAGTTCATTATGTGCAACACTGGTACTTTTTTCCTTTCTATCCATTAGCAGCACATTTGACAGAAAGGGACCTTTCTTGTTCTCATCAGACAGAACCTACTGATCTGAGCTAACCAACAAAACGAACTTCATTTTGACATCATTAACTAGTCATGAACACAACCTACTGATCCAAGTAAATCCACAAAAAGGATTCTGTTCATTGACGTCATTAGTTAGTCATGACTCACGAACACCATAAACACTTATCCCTTGAACACCTTGCCTAATCACTGTGCAGCAATATATTATTAACTGTTTGACATGCACAATACAAGCTTACCAAAAACAGTATCTGCTTACGCTGCTGCAAGTTAGAATGTCTTCCTAGGCTGTCCATTTTCTTTTCTTCTTGAATTGAAGTGGCAAGAGGATTCAGGCAGGTGTTTGGGAGGAAATTTTTTATGGGTTCCTAGGTTGTAACTGAGAAGCACTTCTGCTGAAGCTTGAGTCAAATTTAACTCAGGTGTGAGATTTGACACCGTGGGGCACATTCTAGGGCTTTTTGCAATTTGGTTTGATTTGATTTTTTAAATATAGGCATGTTTTTGAAATGCAGGAGATATATTAAATGGGGAATGCAATTTATGTAAAAACTCTTTCTTACCAAAGTTAATACAAAAATAAGTAGCAAGACAAGAAGAGAAAAATATTTTGAAAACAACTTGCGGAGCTAATTGTATAATGGCATGGAGATGATTCACGAGACTCTAGTGCGAATACTATTAAGTTCATGCAAAGTATTTTTTTTTTCACCTTCAGAAGATAGAAGGGTTGAGCAATTCCCGAACTTTAACAAAGCGTAAAATTGTAGCTTTTCTAAACTTATGTTTCTATTTTCTAGTTTGGGCCGCATATATTCATTGTCATTGATTTGACTAGATCATTAGTTCTTATGGTGGCTGAATTCTCTCTCTCTCTCTCTCTCTATTATTTGAGAAAGTGCCTTATTCAGTTGGCTGTTTTATTGATGTTAAATGGTAGCACTTGGTCATCGTCAATTAAGATAATGTCAGTTTTTATTTTGTTATTATATATCCAGTCAAAATATTTCAGTCCGCCTTCCCTTATTTGTCCGTCCCAAAATAATATTCCCATTTCTAAAAGTAGCAACAATTGTAGTGTAATATAGATATGGTACAAGTATGTATAGCTCTTTCCTTAATTTGCGTGCAAGGTACATTGGGGCTGTTTTCTTGGAACAGAGTACAATTTTAGATAATACGACCAGCCTGTTGGTTCCTATTATTTGAAATCGTTGTGCTATTGTAGTGAGTACTTTCCCGATATAGGTGCCTCTTAGATGGAAAAGTCCTAAGATTGGGGTGTGGCTGGGATTAGCTACCAGTTGCAAAATGTTAGAAGTCATATTTTTGTTTAAAGTGTGATATGAGCGTCCTTATTGGTAAGTGAAAGCCGATATGTAATGAGGGAGCTAACTTCTCGAGGAAGGTGATTCAAAGGTTCACCTTCCTATTGCAATCCTTCTTGGTTGCAGCAAAAAATGTTCTCTTGGCGTGTGATAATTTGAGGGGGCGTAGGAGAAATCTGTGTTGGCCCCTGATTGTTTGTTAGGAATGGGGAGACGGGGGTGTTAATTACCTTCTTTTCTGTTGATCCATGGCAAAAATATTTTCAAGAACTTCTCTCTCTTTTTTGCCACGGAGTTGCCATTTAATTGATTTCGTTTCTTCCTTATAGTTGGTAGGCAACTATGTATTATAACGTATGTACTCTTCTTGTGCACGACTTTTGCATTTGGTGCTTTTAATGATGCTCTATCCGTGTTACTTTAATCACAAGAGAATCCAAATTTTTTTGGAATTCCTTGATTGAAGATTATTACATTTAATGTCTTTTGTGTCTCCTTGACAACCTCTGAAAAGTGATAAAAAAATTCCCAGTGCAGCTAAGAATCTTTTAGGTCTTTCCTTTCCTAACAGAATGTGAGAAGTCGTGCCTGTGAAGAAATATGAAAAAAAAAAAGGACATGTTCAAGTGATACAGATATCCTGACTGAACCATATCTTTTAGCATCCTTTGTGCCTTGAAGAAAAACAATGTGGTTTTACCTGTTTGGGTTTGGGCTGCAAGCAACTGCTTTGAAATGAAAATGGAAGGAAGCTCTATCCTCGTTTCTTCCTAACTTGTCCTCTTAAGGTATGCTGTTCCACGTTTTTGTTATGGTCGCAGGTGTAGAATATACTTGAATCTGGAACAGATTGTCAGTCATTATATGATTTCCCTCCTTTTGCTTTGTTTTACAAGTGTAGATCGTTTGATTTTGGAATGTAGACTGATTCAAAAGGTAATGATATCTTCTTTGCTATTCCAAAATTTATTTGATATCTCAGTGATCCAGTTCCTTTACGTAGTTAGAGTCATTTTCCTGCGAAGAAAATGGTCAAAATAATTGTTGGACTTGGAACTTTTTCCCTTATGACTAAAGACTGAAGGACCTGATGATTGTTCTGGAATTGTTGAAGGGTCTTATCCCTGGAGAAGAATTGTGTCCATTCTAAGCACAAGCCTTGTGATGCATGAAGATGACAACCAAGCCCGATGGCATCAGTTAGTTAGACACGTTTCACTTGGTATATACAAAGTGTACAAAATGTGGGAAAGTTTTATTTGCAGTTGTGATTGCATCCCTGATGATGGTTGTTATTGTTGCTAGAAATTGGTGTGAGCTGATATCAGGTCAAGCGAGTGAAAACAAATTACCTTGCTTCTAGTGCTTGAGCTTGAATTGAAGGGCTGATGTGAAATTCCAGATTATATTATATTATATTATTTTCTTTGTGGATGGCTGCTCCTTTCCTCTTATCTCCTGGACTTTTGGCTTTTTACTCGGTTGGGGGGTGGGAAAGTGTAATTGATATTGATTGAAGTATTATTGTTTGACGATGTTGTCAAGGGAGTTCTGGGTCGCAAAGCCTAAGCCTTATGAATACACAGTATTTTTCCAGGTGAGCTCTTTTTGCATTGTGAAGTAGATGTTGGATATTTTCTTTTATGTATAGATTGAATTGACTTGGGGATACCATTGATTCATTAACCATTTTATGTAAGCACTTGTTGCATATGGTGGAACTTTTAGGGTTTCCTTCCTTCCTCCCTCCAGGTCCTGTTAGGATTAGACCTTTGAGATTTATGTTCTTCTTTTTAAGTTGATTTTGTGCATTCAATGTGTAAACTCCCTTTCACTTGCACATTTTGCAAATCTCAAATTTATTTTCTTCTCTTCACTTTCACCCCTCCCTTCATGTCTCTCTCTAATTTTTCATGATATGTCAGCAAAATCATAACCTTTTCCTTTATTCTATTTATTAGACTTTATTACTCATAGCATTAGCAAAAGCGAAATTATGAAACCTGATGGAAGCAATTTCTTAATTTACTACACTTTATGGCATATATATCCAGTTTTAATTTGGAGTTCATTTTCTCCCATTATATAGCGAAATCATTTATATACTGAACTCATTCTTATTTTAGATGATAGTCATTGATATTTTCTTATTTTTGAATATTGTGCTCTGCAATGCATTTTCTTTTTATCAACTGATCATCGAAAGCATTTCACAGCGAAATTTAAATTAAGTGTATTGCTTAATTTTTAAAAGGTCAATATAATTATCATAAAAATAATTATTTAACATATATTTACAATATTTTTTATTTCAACATTTCATTTTTTGTAATTTTCAAAATTATATTCTATATCTATAACATCTCTAACAACTTTGTAACAAAAAAATTAATTTTTATAAGGACAATAATCAAAGTTTCATAAAATTGATTCAAAAAAGTTAAAACAAAACATTAATTTAGGAATAGAAGTCAATGCCTTGGGCACAGCACAGGTTTTGTTGACCCTTGTTAATTTATAGGAGTAAAAAAAAAGAGAGGGTTAATTTGGTAATTAAGAATATTTTCTTGCTCTTTTCAAGTCTATACTCCCTTTGTCTTGAAGAATTTTTCATTGTGCATTTACCAAATATTAAGAATGATGTTATATCATCTATATAATTTTAAAAAATATATTCTGGAGTTTACTATTTTCAGAATTAGAAAATTATTTTGATTTTTTAAAAAGAAAATTGAAAAGATATTTTGGAAAGGAATATTTTGTATTTATCACTTCTTTTTAAGATGTAGTGTTTTCTATCAGTTCATAAGTTGGAGACAAGTCCTTTCAAAAAAACGAGCATCAAATAATAATTTGATTCGACAAATTCCTTTATTTCACCCTTTTTTTAAAAACGAGTCATCGTTTGCACTTGTTAACATTTTTCTACTCAAAACATTAGTGGTAGTATTTTTTATTTTAGTTTCAGCACTGCATTTTCTATTTCTTTGGATCCGCCAAATCTCATTAAAAAAAATGATAAATTGGGCAGCAATTTTTTAAACTAATGAGGGCGTAACTAGTTGAATATTTAGAAATATAAACGCTAACTTTAATTTTCTAAATGTTTTAGAAACGGAAGAAAGTAACAAAGTGGCGACCGTCGACCGACGCAATAAACTAGCTTAATACAAAAAATATATTTTGATGATGAAATAAGAAAAACAAGTGTAAATTTTTACTGATTTTTGGTGAAATTTTGCCTTAAAAAAATTACTCTCTATCCTTAAAGAATGGGGTTTGTTTAGTTTAAAAATATACATAACACAACATTGAATAATTATTTAATATACATTTACTATGGTTCAAATTTTAAAATTTTCGTAAAAACATATGATAGATTATTAAAAATAAAATAAAAACTCATGAATATTTAACTTCAATTAGATTAAAATGTCTGAAACAGTCAAAATGTAATAGTACTAGTAGT
>JAOTQG010139756.1:0-19572 GCA_025631175.1 Iris virginica
ATTGGTCGTTGACCCAAGATGTGGTGGTAGGTGTGGGCTAGGTTGCGCACCGGGTTTTTGGACTCGGGTCGTTACAATGCAACTCTTCTACCTTCATGCCCATCTCTTTTTCTTTTTTTTTATAAATCCTTAATCAACTTCCACTCACTAATGAGTTGTTGCTCTAGTGGTATCCCTTTCTCTTCCTAACAGGAAGGTTAGGGGTTCACATCCTGGTAGGTACAATATTGAGAAGAAACTATTATCTCGTTGACGATTTCTCCTACACTTGCTTTGGGCTTTAAGCCCTCCTTGTTATTCTTGTAGGCTTTAAGCACTTTTTAATATTCTTGTAAGCTCTAATTAATAAAATGATAAAGGCTGGGATTAGATCTATATTTCCTCCAACCTTTGAAAAAAAAAAACTCCATTCCAATGAATGGAGTTGAGAAGTAGAAGTTAGCGTTAATGGATTCTTCGATTTACGCTCATTTTTAAAATATCCGTTCCTCCTATTTCAAAAATGCTCTAAATCCACCCATTTTCCTTTTCTTTTCTCAAGATTGCTCAAACACACACCTCCATTTCTTACTTTTTATCAAAAGTGACACTCCTCTTAGGGTGCAAATTTTCATCTAGAACCCCCTCTTTCAAATAAAAGTAGGAGCAAAAACTCTTCACGTTGGCATGAAACCCCAACCCTTTTTGATTTGATTTTTGGTCCTTTCCATTCCACTCAGTTTAACTGAGAGTATATGTTATGTTTAGCATGCTCACTACTTGCACTTCTTTCTATCCATTTTTTTTACTTGATCTCTCATACCCACACATTTAGTTTCCATTCAAGACTTTAGTCTTTATTTTTAAGTATAGATAGCTATGTTCCTTAATTTGGCATGCTCACCACAGGTTCTTCTCTCTCTCTCTCTCCATGTTTGACTTGATCTCACTTGCACACACTTACTTACCAATTACCATGATAGGCTTTAGTCTTTATTTGTAAGTATGTTTGGATAAGTTTGTTAGCATCCTTTACCACGCTTTTCTTGACTTGTTGGGTGTTGTCAACTAACTTTGATCAACCCCAAGTTACCATTCCTTAGCTTCACCACCCATCACAATTGAATCCTTGAAGGCGGTAATTACTAGTTGATGTGGTTAACTTTTAACGTAAACTCTTGACATCAGAACTTGACTCTCCTTAGGACCAACCTTGACAAGCCACACAACCAAGACTGACTATAGGTTCAGTAGATTAGAATGAAAACCTGGACACTGATGACATGGCTGTGGGTGTCTAATACCCTCCCGCATCTTAGCTTAGATTCGCGAGAGGTAAGTTCAAGTGAGAGGAGCATGTTCACAAGATGGCCTTACATCTGTTTGTGTTTTGCTCATGAATTTCGTCAAGGTACAACCTAGAACCACAGGTTTCTCTACTTTCTCTATAAAATAGGGGGCAATCGTTTATTTCATTTCTTTAGAGTCCATTTTGGGATTTAAATACAATTTGATGTATTCGATATGGGACTTATCGTTTTTCTGGAACAGCATGTTCTTCATTCAGGATGTTCATGGTATGCCGAAGTGAATGGTTACCCTCGCTCACTACATAATCACATGCTTGATGTTCGCGTACATGTTGAATTCCCATTTAGTTGCCAAACTATTAACAATTTGGGAGAAAAAACAAAATACTACTGACAGAACTAAATTCTTAGATATATTTTTTTATTTGAATCCAGTATAGCCAGGATGCAGTTTTACCGTTGGAAGAATTATCGATAGTGCTTTCTCTGGATGCTGTAGTGCAAACTGACATTAGAACGGATTTGCTTAAACCAGCTTTCAGAATATTCCACCCAATTGGTGGGAGAGGAAGATATTGCACCATTGCTGAAAATGAAAAGAGCATATCAAACCCATGATTCTGAATGGCACAAAAGCACGCAAGTCCAGCGATCGTCAAGAAGTCCCAAGAGTTAAAATGATCAAGAAGACCTACAAATATTCACGAAATCGAGGATTCGGTCACATACGCACATATAAGTTAATGATTTAAATTTCTTTAGAAGATGCCATTTGGTTACTTGATTTTCAGGGTAATAGATATTTACATGAATGCAATCAATGCATATTGCATACCAAGAACAATGCAAACTTGAGGATGCAATCAATCTGCTCTCAGATGATTACCTAGTGCCGACAGAATTTCCAAAGCCACCGATCCTTTCTTCCCCAAAGCTTTGCAGACTAAATTGAGTTGAAGGAGGTACAGAACCGCAAAGTGTACCTCACATAAAAGGATGAGGCATTGACGCAGCCTCCTACTTACTGTCCGGCTCAACAGATAAACCATGAAAAATATCACTGAGATAAATGCATAAAATCAGTATCAGATAAATTATCGTTATAAATGCATGTGCCCAAGGGCACGGAGCCAGAAAAGATGATTAATTAAATACTTTTAAATACTATTATTTTTTATAAAAATTAAAAAATATGTTTGTCCAAGAGCACGGAGAGCAAAAAATTAAAAATCATAATAACTTAATTAAATACTTTTAAATAATCTTACATTTATATATAAAATGTTACTAATATATAAAAATGATAAACAGATAATGACCTTAGGGAATCATTCCTAAAACGAATTGTTAATTAGTACCCATAGTGGAAAAGTGTGCGTGGAAAAGTGTGTGGAGTTGTGTGTTGTGAGTGGGAGAGAATGTGTGAAGGTGTGTGTGGTGTTGTGTGTGGGTGAGAGAGAGAGAACGTGTGAAGAGTGTGTGTAGGGTCGTGTGTTGTGAGTGGGTGAGAAAGAAGGTGTGAAAAGTATGTGTGAAGAGTGTGTCTTTCCATCTCCACCGTTCGATTTGTTACGCTTCCTAGTGTTTAATCGATGAATAGTATATTCTGATCTTCTTTATATTATAGATATTTTCACCAAATAATAAACAAAAAAATAATTATTTTAATTGTCTGAAAACCCGTATCAAACAAATAATAAGAAGTGCTGTCAACTTTTAGAAACCTTAGTCGACTAAGACAGGTAAGGTAGTCATAACTTACTATATAGAGAATGGACAAAACCAGGCTTCAGTGCAATAAGTAATATCAGAACCAGCACTATAGCACGAGAGCTTTTACGCAATCCCCATGCTATGGTAGCTACAACTAGTACTTCAGTTTCCTCCTCTGAAATTGTAGCACAAGGTTAAACTGCTGCAAGTTGCACTTAAAGAATCTTAGAGCTTCCTCAACTAAAACATTCATAGCATAAATAGTACATTTAAATTGTAGTGGACTGGGTGGCCAAAAAAGAAACAAATACACACACACACACAAGAATGGACCACTTATTCACTAACATTCCCAAAAATAGATAGATACAATGTGCTTATTGACACATTTGAGAATCAGATAAAGATATTCTGTCATCTAATAATGTAGTAGCTCAAAATAGTACTCCCTCCGTCCCGGAAAAAAAAATATTACTCCCTCCGTCCCGAAAAAAAAAATAGTCCACCTTTCCTTATTTGTCCGTTCCAAAATAATAATCTCATTTCTAAAAACAGCAATAATTTTAGTGTAATTTAGGAATGATACAAGTATGTATTACTCTTTCCTTAAAATGTGTGCAACGTACAATAGGACAATTTTTTGGGACGGATGAGTAATAGACTTTTTTTTTTCTGCATAGTTATAATCTGTAGGCTTGCAGTCTGGTCCCCAGTTTTACCGCAATGAATTTTGTACTGCTATATCTATGCAAGAGATGCGTTGGAGTATGAGGATAATATACATTGTTTGTACCCTCACTCTAGGGCAGGCAAGCAAACTAGGTGCAGCAAGGGAACAAACAGAAGAATAGCAAACTGCAATAAATGAAATGCACAGGCCAAATGCAAGTGAAAGGACTTAAATCTAAGACCTGAAGTGATGAGAGGTCCCCTCCAACCTATCTTAAAAATAAAAAATGTGATGAGAGCTGGATGCCTGTTAACTTGTATGTAAAAAAAAACTTAAGATGCTATAGTGCAGAAAAATGTAGATATCATGCATTGACATGCTGTGGGGGAAGTACAGTATTAATGTAGATGTGTACTTTGGGTGAGATGTACTAGACTAGAGAGAACCTCACTACGACCTTGAATCAATCACATGAGTTACTTAACTATGTGGCAGCGACAAATAGGTCACTGATCATTCAGGTAAATTGCTTATGTCTTTCAAGCGACTTACGAAATATGGAGAGGGGGGGCGCCACTAATTTTTCCACAATGCACCAAAATCACAGAAAATAAGAAGGAAAAAATTTCAATTACATGAACTCGACTTTAAAGTACGACATTGACTTAAACAATATCAACAATCCAAGATAAAAAGAAAAAAGAATATCAAAAGAAAAAACTAAACGCTAAAAAAACTAAATTTTCACATTTTTCTTCCAATTTTTCGTAGCTTGAAACCTTCGGATGATATCATCATTTGAAATTCTATCAATATATTTACCCACAGGACCAAAATTAGAATCAACACATAATTTAACAAAGTAAAAAGCATAATCAACACACAATTTTCATACTACAAACACGAAATCAACATTCAAACCACCAAATGGACAAATTGCTATGGCTATTGATTCCTTAAGTATAACTACTACTAATTAACAACCATAGCAATGGAGTTAGTACTAGAAAATTCTAACTCACAATATCATTTGAACTAACAAACATAGTAATATGTACTCCTTCCGTCCCAAGAAAAATTTTTCATTTGACATTTTTTGGTCAATTAGATTCGATTTCGAATAAATCTTTTAAAAAATTTCTTTAAATTATGAGATTGTAAAAAAATAGTTATTGATTGTTTATCTAATAATGTTTTAATTTTGCACTTCCATAAGTTAATTAGACTTTTGCAAATAATTTTTTTTTAAAGTTGAATCTAGTTGATCAAAAAATGTTAAATAGGAAGATTTTTTGGGACAGAGGGAGTAATTTTCAGTTCAAAAAACCAAATAAATGTAAACCTAACTCTAGATATTAAGGAATTTACTTACTTGAAGATGGAGTAAAACTTACAAAAAAATCCTGAAAACTTAAAGAATCTATTATATATATATATATATGTCTATATATAGGGAGGTGATCGGCTGCAAACCTCCCCTAAGTTGCGAATTTGCAAACCACAGTGAACTATGCAAATTGATAAACTGTGAACCATGAAATTGATAAAAATTGATAAACTGTGAACCATAAAATTGATAAACTATGAACAATGAAGTTTGTGAACCATGAAATTTATAAGTGTGAATCATGAAATTTATAACTGTGAACCATAAAAAGTCAACTGAATACCATGAAATTTGTGAATCACGAAATTTGTGAACCACAAAATTGGTTCACAAGTTCGCAAATAGATAGCTATTGGCAATTGAACAGCTACCTACCTATATATATATATATATATATATATATACTAAATAAGAACTAAGAACTTATAATAGCCATTAAATGAGAATTAATGACTCTTCCTTCAGCCGAACGATTTTAATGGGTGAATACCTGAGAGGAAAGAAAGGGCTCCCCTCCCCACTTGATTTTTTTTCTTTTTAATTTCAAATGCAAATATCTTATGATCTACAACTCGAAAATAAAATTTAACTGCAGATTCTAGTTCAAAATCGAGTTCTCTTTCAAACAAGATCCCTGATGAATATTTTTTGAGCAAATATTTTTTCGCGTTGAATCTTTAGGTACATCCTTGTTGAATTGCGTATTTCTATTGAATCTAAGTGCTTTTTGTGTTGAATCTTTCGTTTTAATTGAATCTCAGTGTAGTTTTTACTGAATCTAATGGATTTTTTGTGTTGAATCTTTAGTGCACCGCTGTTGAATATTAGTTTTTGTTGAATCCTCAGTGCATTTATATATTGAATCTTTAGAGCACTGTTGTTGAATCTTAGTTTTTGTTGATTCCTCAGTGAAGTTATATGTTGAATCTAAGTGTTTTTTGTGTTGAATCTTCGTTTTTATTGAGTCTCAATGCAGTTTTTATTGCATCTAAAAGGTTTTTTGTGTTGAATCTTAGGTACACTGTTGTTAAATCTTAATTTTTGTTGAAATCTATGTATATTTATATGTTGAATTTTTAGGGCACTGTTGTCGAATCTTAGTTTATGTTGAATCATCAGTTCATTTATTATGTTGAATCTATAGTGCACTGTTGTTGAATCTTAGATTTTGCTGAATCTCATTGCATTCATATGTTGAATTCTAAGTTCAATTGTGTTGAAAAAGTCAAAAAGTTAATATCAAAATAAGATAGGGACGTGACTCATTTGAGTTACGTACTAAAGAATATGAAAAAAAATTACTGCGTTCCAATTTCATTGTTTAATATTCATTTACATAATGCTTAAAATAAAATAAATTTTATGAATATAATTAAATTAAAAGTGAATCAAATACAATTTGTTGACCCAATTACTTGACATATTCTTTAATTAAATTATAACCAAGGGAGGGAGTAATAATTGAAATTATCTACCGAAAATTAACCATACAAATTACAAAAAAAAATAATAATAAAAAAGTAGACACAAAGAACGAAGAGAAGGAATAATCCATTAAATGAAGAGTGTTACACGGGTCCGCCCAGCTCTACGTTGCCGGGACTTTTTGGATAGCTCTTCGATTTGACAATAGGACGAGTGCGCCGCTATGTCGATTAACTCTTCAACTTCACTGCACCATTAACCGTCCGTTACAGCCACCACCAATCTCCTCCGCTTAAGGCTCTAAGAGGTTCTTAAAGTTTGTATTTAATTTAGGTTCTTAGTTGAACCTCCCCCTATATATATGTATATATATACATTTTTTTTTTATTTTTTTACAAAATTCCAGCACGGGCCTGAGCCCCCCAGCGGGCGGGCCTTAATAAGTCCACCCTGCTTTAAAGAGACCAGAAGAGTGAATCTTAGTACATCAAGCTGTATTCAAATCTTGGATTGTGGAGTACACATCATGCATGAAAGATAACATGAATAACAAGTCTTCTTAGTAGAGTCACCAGATAGGTAGCACCTCATCCAGCACCCCGTTACTTTGGAGAGCCCATTTTAGCGACCCCCCCCCCCCCGGTCCTTCCTCTCCCAGTCTCTCTGAAGCTGTAATCCTCCCTGTAAGAATCCCAAGCCTGTCTTTTATATTTTGACTTTTTTTCTGGGGGGAAGAGGGCGAAATAGGTGGAAAGGGAGTGGATGTTAATGCATTTCAAATTGTGAAGCATTTTCACTTGTGGACTAACAAACTACAATTTGTTTAGTAAATGATTTTTATTTTATCAATTAAGATGGCTTTGTTCATCAACATTGATCACAGAATATTACGATGAGTGTCATGTAAATCTTCGCAATGTTTATAGCACCCTTTTATGCTTACCAAGTCTAATAATTTGTTTTTCTACTTTTATCCCTCAATGAAACATCAAGGCCTTACCTATAAGATTTAAATTAGCTCGTGATTCCAAAAATTCACGTGAATCAAAAACATAAATGCAACAGGGAAATAAGAGAAAGAACTCTGATTAACTACGATTGTGTTTCCTTACCTTCCACAACAAAGTCGCAACTTGAAGATTGCCAATCCCCATCAGACAAGTACTGGAAAACAGAGTTATTCACAAGATTGCCCAAAGCCACAAGAATTCCTAGGCAAAATTGTGCAAGTAGATAAAATCCTGGAATAGGGTAATGCCATATGCCAATAGTTTCCCAAATTGCCATGTCCTGGATTATGAAACTATACACTATTAATATATCCAAACAATGATGAGGTTGAACATATTTTAGATTTAACCAGAAAAATACATACGTTACCAGAATAAACTAGCAGGAACACACTAAGAGCAATGATCAAAGTTTCAAAGAAAACAACCAAGAAAAAAGAAGTACCTTTAGTAATTTCTGATTGAAAACTGTGAATGCCACATTGAAGATGTAAGTGCTAATGGCCCACAAGAGAATGAAGGTGAGGAGTAAACCATTTAAATGGTGCAAATGGAACAAGGAGGGGAAGGCATATAACAGGTAGCCAACATAAGCAAGTAATCCAAATGCACATAGGCTTGCAAATTGGAAACTCCAGAAAGAAAGAGCAAACAAGGAGATCTGTCATGTCAGCAAGAAAATGATAATTAAAAATAGATAACAATCTTAATTATGGTGTATAGTAAAGATTACTAAATACCATATAGGAGAAAATCAGAATGTGCAAATTCCTGGTCTTTGACATGAAAAGAAACCTTCTACACCAACATGACTGGGTACTATTGTAAAGAAGAAAGAACCAATTCAGGATGATAAGGATCAACCCTTTTTCTTGCTCCAAAGACTAAAAAAGAACAAGTACAAATATAGTTGCATGTCCGTCATAAAGTTTTTAAGAGTTTCAAAAATGTGCCACTTTGTCATTTGAGAAATGTGAATGGCATTTTAAGAGAAGGACGGATGTGGTTCTGTGACAATCCGACAATCCAAGTCCTTATAACAGGCCATAAGCATTTTTAAAAAAAAATTCAAACCAAGTTTTTGAAACAAACACATTCCATTTTCCCACAGGGCGCCATAAAGGATGCTAAAAGGTAAAACTATTCGTTAAATTCAGGCTCCTGTTATGGATTTTCTGCATTTTACATGTGCAATCAATATTGTGCAAAGTGCATTAATGTATGTGTCCAAGAAAAGAATAAAATTTTGAGAAGTGGCGATCACCAACCATCAACGTGCCTTCCTACTCTTGGTCGAAATGGAAAAAAGAAGGGACAACTTCATAAATGGTCCATGTAGTTTGCACGATTCTGCCAATGGTTCCTGATCTTTGCAAAAGGATATCACCGATACAAGTACACCAGGATGTACTTGGTCCCTCCTGTAGATGGCCGTTAGCTTCCACCATTAATTAGTCACATGACTTTCAGACCAGAGGCAATATAGGAAACACAAGGAAAATAAGAGTTGAGCAATTAATCAGGAAAACATAATTAAACAAAAAAAAAACTTGCTTCTCCACTCGTCCCCATCATTTCTCACCATCAATCTCATGTTCTCTCCCTCTCCCATCTGGCTTTGGAGGACTTTTTCGTAGTTCTATTATCCAATCAGGTGTGATTCATTTGCCTTTTCATTATTTGATTTCATTTTTCTGCAATTTCCATTGCCGGGGACCTCGCATCTGCATTGCCCGGGAGCCAACCCAAACCACATGCTACTGTCATTGCCGGCCGCCTCTCTTCCTCTCCCCCTATTTGAATTCAAAATTTTGAAATTGGGATGGTGGATGTGATTGTTAGGGAGTAGTATGGTGGTTGTGATCAAGGAAATCAATTTTAAAATGGTTGGTGATGGCACATAAGGGGTGGTGACTGAATTTGGGGAAGAAGAAGCTGCATTAAATTTTACCCTCCAAATATAGACATGCGCTTAACACATGACTATTTAATGGTGGAAGCTAATGATCATCTAACTGGAGGGACCGATTACGTTCACATGTGGTGCACTTGTTTCCGTGAAATCCCCTTGCAAAGATCAGGTAGTATTGGCGGAATCCTGCAAAAGTACAGGGACCATATATGACGTCCCAAAAAAGAAAATATTCTATTTATCTTGAAATTCACACATCTGACTGCAGAAGATTGGTTTTTAAAAATCAAACAACAAAAATAAAAGCACACAATAATTAATGCTTTACTGGAAACCCGTAAGTGAAGAAGTTGATACTGAATGTTCGAAATACTGCTCCCCTCAGTAAAACATTGGTGTGCCTCACACCAGATCTGAAATTGCAAAACATAAGCAAAACTCAGCATCAAGTTATGAAGAACAATAAGAAGAAACTATATTTTACCAAAAAAGGGAAAAATTAGCATTCATATACACAATCATGAATTACACAGCAACATCTATCTTACAAAACAACTTTTAAGAAAGAAAAAAGAAAAAATGAATAGAAAGAAACAAGAAATCCATTTGTCTTAGCCAGCATGAAATTCACCTCCATGTGATATGTTCAGTAAAATTACTGGTGTATGAAGCCAAAGCGAAAAGGTCATCAACTCAGTGTATTCAAGCAGTACTCATGGTTCAATGTCATCGGTGCATGATGCTCTTTCAATTTACGTGCTTGGATAATGTTCCAACGTTAAATGGGCGGGTACAAGTCCAATTCCAAGAATCCACTGGGGTTAGGCTTGGTGGCTCAGAAACTTAGGGATGCGCATAAAGTTTATACCGGGATTTATGTTCCACCAGAGAAAAACCCACGAAAGTGATAACTCACCCTAAACTATTGCTTTTCAAATAGGTTTAGACAGTAGTTGATAAACGTACACTCCACTGTCACTAATTTTCACTTTTGATAAAAAACATAATACAAGAAAACCAATTTTGGCTATGAAAATTCAAAATGATGAATCGGATAGCAACATTCACTTAAGGAGAACAAGACTTCACAAGTTTTCTTTATCATGCCAAATACAAATATTTCACAAGTAAAATCAATTTAGAGACACAGATACTCTAAGTTTCAGGATGTCAAAGGATTTTCCTAAATTTTAAGACAGAACAACACATTTAACTAAACAATCACACTTAGCAAGAAAAAGACATCCTTACAAGCAGCAAAGACTTTAAGCTGATTTATTAAACTAAATCAACTAGTACATAGTCGGTTGATGGAAGCATCTGCATCTACTCTCATAAAGTTGAACCGAAAGAGAGGCTGTGGTTACTCTTTTGCTATCTCTGAGCATTAATACTTGAAATCAACAAATGAATTAAGAAAATCCTTGAGAAATTGCTTGCTGTTCGTTCAGATGACTTAAAGATTATCGTGGCAAATAATTACAGATTCGATGCCGTAGATTTCAGCATAAACAACAATGTTTAACTCAGTTTCTCAATTAATTACACGATCAACCATTCGATATTTAACAAGATTTATTGCAACTAAATGTGATTGTCTTCATTAAAAAGATCCCCTAAGTATATGGATTTATTATTTTGGCCTTATCAATTTTAAAATTAAGTAAATAAGCAAAACAATGGTCTAGTTTGTCCATTTAAGGAAGCTTCTATAAGATGTTTTGCCATCTTCAAAGCCCCAATTGTGAAGAAGCAATACAGGTAACAGCACATTACCATAGAAAAGAACTCATCTATGCTGTTCAACGGCCGATGCAATTTAGTTTGTGAAAAAAATAATAATAATAATAATGTTATGGTGACAATTATATATTGAACCGCTCACATGACTCTCAAAGTACTCTATTAGTCAAAAATGTCACCTCTTTACCCTCAATTTATGTTGTCAGGAAGTGAGTTTCTTGTTTCTTTTTTGCACAATGGTGTCTCTAGCATTAACTTGAGACCTAGGATTTGTGGATAGGGACACAAGCATCGCGTGTTGATGTAGACACGTGCTATCGGTATGAGACCTTCAAAATACAAGACACGAGGACACGGCCGTATATACATGAAATCTAAATGGACATATCAAGCATAGATGAATACAGGTACATCTAAAAGCTCCAAAAACTACTTTCATTGTATTATCTACATGATCATTGATTTTATATGATAATCAAACTCCATTGAAAGTTAGTTAAATTGGTAGGTTTTCCATGTACATAATCCTAATGCATCCTAGAACCTCTAATTTCGAGTGTCCATACAAGTAGACGTGTGTGTGTCCAACGTGGTTACTTTTAAATATTTTAAAGTGTCCCCACTATCAGAGATTAAGACAGGTCACATCAAGATTATTAGTTCTATCTCAAGCACTAACTTCACAATTACAAAGATATGTAAATTCCCAAGAGAAGAAAAAGATGGAAGAACGATGACAAATAAATGGAACATTATATATAGATCACCTTGATTGACGAATAAAAAATGAATGCTTTGAAGGAAGAAGATGCTCGGTCAAGCTACTTTCTCTTGTGGAGACAATGATATCCATTTCCATAAGATCACATCTGATACAGGAAAGCTGGAATTGAGAATGATAGAACCAGTTAGTTCTGAAAGTATAAAATAATAAGAAAATGGGACTAAAGATATTTCCAAATAAACACATCATGAAACATTAAAGACTGCAAAGACCTCGAAGAGTTACCAAAGGAGGAAAAAAAATGAAATCAACAGAATGTCTAACATGCAACTTGAAAATTTAGGTGCCACTTGAGAATAAGATTCTTGGGTTGGACAACAGCCGAATAGGCTTTGCCTTTTTGGAATGGCTGGGTCCATTTATGACAACACTGCGAGAAGGAAAGAGAGAATTAGTTACATTTGTTTGATTCTTACTCCTCAAGTTCTCTAAATTTTTGGTACTATAGTAAGACGCCAATAGGTTGATGTCATGGGTACCATAGAAACTTGTATAACCATATGACTAAGGAAAAACCAGTTCTGATGGAGCAACTGTCAGGTTTCAAAGAACATAATGATAATCAACTTCCATGTGGAAACAATCTAGGGGCATCAGGCATCTACATCGCATGCATTACGACCAACAACATAAACAATCTCAGGGAAACAATCATCCCAAATGCTTCCACTAGGTTAAGCTGTTGATAGCAAGCAAAGACGATTTGTACGGAGAACCTCAGCTACAAAATATTTGGGCGCTAAAAAGTGATACAACCCTTATCATGTACCAAAAACAGATATACTTAATTTTACATACACTTACAAGACAGGAGCACAGATGTTAATCGTGTCCATCTAGATAATAACATGATTAAAGCCTTGGGCAGTCAATGCTCTCGCAAATATACTAACCATCAGGTTTCCAATTTCAGCATTTTCTGCAGAATTCTCTCACGAACTAAATGATAGTCAGTATTATCATCTCATATCAGACTGGATTCAAAACCGTATAAATAGCTGTTTGATTATCACACAGAAGCTTCATAGGTGTTGAACTAGCAAGGCCATCTCAAAAGTAGCAGACATGGCCAACTAAGCTCACAGAAAACTATGTCGTCTCTTTATAATGATCTGCACCGGACCTAGACACCACATGCAGCTCCTTACTCTCTCGAAACCATGTAACCTCCAAAAGATTATAATATAAATAAATATTTTTTAATTAAAGAAGAATATCATTGATAGAGAAAGAGTTACAAAGAAGGTGGACAAGTAGTCCACCAAAAAGCCAAAAAATCAAAAAAAAAAACAGAAACAAAAGCACACAAACTACTGTATGGCAGCGGTCCAATCTCTAGACAAATAGACAAACCCTGTAAAGCGCCAAAACTCTGAGCCCAAAGAGAAGACTGCACAATGATCTTCTCCCAAAAAGCGAAAGCGATAATTCTCGACTTCTGAAAATCCTAGAATTCCTCTCAATCCAAATGTTCCACAACAGGCTAAACACTGCATCCCCACAGCAAAGAAGCATTCCTCCATCAGCCAAAACCCAAATGACTAATCATACAGAAATCCTCCACACAATGAGTCATAATGTAGATCTCACCCTGCACCACGAACAAACCATTCTCGACCTCCAATCAGTTTAAAACATGCCAAATCCGCATCTACTAAATCTTCTACTTTATAATGAGCATAATTACAGAGTAGAGCGTGATCCCCCAGTCTCCGTTGAGATAACACAATATTCACTCTAAAGCATCCCGGTGAATAGTTCTCCGAGAAGAGATGAACTGAGTTACCACTCAAACAGGATATGCAATATCAGGTTGAGTTTCTTTAAGGTAACTGAAAACACCACCTAATATCCTACATCATTCGAGATCTCAAACTGAACCTGTCTCCTGCCAGTAAGATAAAAGTTTGGAAACATGGATGTATCACACCGATTTAGCACCTAATTTTCATGTTTCTAGGTGTAGATCAATGATATACTTCTTCTGGGACTGAGATAAAGTCTTCTTGTTGCAGCCTCAACCTGAGAAATAGTTTAGCAGGCCAAAACTTTCAAAACAGGTCTAAATAAAGGACTGAATGGCAGAGGTATATGCATTGTCACCACCAGTAGCAACAAATATCATCAGCATATAGGAGTAGTAAGATAAGAGTAGAATGCGAGATGAATTGAAGCAATAAGGTAGATCAAAGACAAATTGTATCGAGAAGCCTTAAGTTCAAGGAGTTGAGCAAAATAGGAAGACACAGCCCCTATTTATACAAAAAGAAGGTATACCCTTCTTTACTACAGGCACATTTATAAAACAAACTTTTAACATGTGTTGAGATCGAGAGCAGGAGAAGGAAAACAACTGAATCTTGCTTACAATGAAGTAAAACAGTAGAAGTGAGAGGCCCCAGCAAACTTCTAACGGTTCCGACTTTGCGGATATCTTGTAAAGGCCAATGAAATCGGCTACCCACTGAAACATAGTAGAGAACTCGATAGGAAGCTGATAGATATACAGGAGAACAATGTTCAACCCTGCATAAAACAAAAGAAACCTCCACCACCTTCAAACCCATTTGAATAAATGCAAATTAGTGAAGGGATTAACAACTAGTGCAAGCTGAAAAACCACTGATAATCTCACACAAAAGGAACAATGGAATATTACCGAAACAGCGCTAGAAAATTGCTTGATAAGGACCAGTCAACAAGCCCAATGCAGCTGCAAATAAAAAAAGGAAGAGAAACCCAGGAGGGATTACTAATCCCTGCAACTAGCTGTACACCGGGCAACAACAAGCAGCAGAGAACCCCAAGATGAGAACCTTCCATGCAGAAATACATGATAAGTCAGAAACAGCAGAGACCCATAAGAACATTGTGAAGAAATAAAGTTAAAGCAATCTTAATGAAATAATAAGATCAAAATAATGTTTGTTAAAATCAAAAACATAACCTTTTCTGATAATTCAGAGTTTGAAGAAACGAACAGCACTTTAAATGGAGAAAGATATAATTCAGCTCTTTCAGTAAGTAAATAGATTCCCACTAAGTCGTGATTTATGGTTGATGGATTTTAAGAGGAAAAGTAAAGGCAGACAGAAGTTATCCGTGTTCAATATTTTTATAACCATAGGATTAAGAAGGGGGAAAGGAGAAAAACAGATGACATGATGAATACTAGTTTCACATTTGATCTTCTTAGTGTAATAATGCTAGGCCCTATAGTATCCTTATGAACACATCATAGAGATTACCACTCTCTTTCTTTAAGGGAAAAAATATTACTCAAAAGTGATCCAGATGATAAAGCAGGTTAATGGAGCTCCAGATAGTCTTCTTACTTAAATAGCAGAACCAGACATGGAAATAACAACTTTACAAATAATTGTGTGGCAGAAGTCTCCGAAATGGACAGGTTGCAAGCGTTCAGAGATGGGACAAGTGAAGTGCTGTTTGATGCAATATGTGTATTAAGAACTAGCAGTAACGAATGTAAAGTTTCCACAGGAGCAGTGAGAAAATAGTAAAGATAATAGTACAAGGATTTAAAGTGGTTCATAGTAGCCCCCTCCTACATTCACTCTCTCATAGCTAACTCAGAGTATGTGAGGTCCAATCCACAAGCTAATTACCTCAGATTGCAATGGATTAGATTGCGATAGTTTACTCCAACTCTCACAACAGGTTGCTCATGCTCAGCCAACCACAGCTCTTTTCATCTCATTGAAACTCTTTGATTGGTCAGATATTAATAATCTATATGGTAATGAGAAGGTTCTTTCATATCAGTGCTCTGGTATTGAATCAATATTTTTATTCTGTTTAAGGGACAGGTTAGACAATGAGTGTCTCCAGATTTCTTACAGACTTCCAGATGAGTATTGGGATTGTTGTTAGCTTCAGTGCTTCCATGCGCAGGACTTAGTTTTCACTTAGCACTTCTTCTTTGGGACTTCTCTTTGTTCTTTCAACACATGGTCAATTACATTTCCTCCCTCCCTTAAAGTAAAATAGAACTTATAGAACCCACAGAATGTGGTGAAACCGTTGTGACTGGGATTCAGGTGTCAGTGCCTCGTTCGGTCCTTGAGTAGCCGTCAGCACATTGTGGCCATTGGAACAGTATATTGACAATGATGTATCATTCCCTCGTTTTAGGCTTTTAACCATTCTTCAAAGCAGCTTGATATTTACCAAGCAGGGACGAAAATTCCACCTTTGACTTCATGCTTTTATTTTGTAGTTTGTCAAATGACTTTTGGTGCTGCTACTAGTTTGCCCAAGACTTGTTTTCCCTAAACCATAGAACCATCATTTGCACTTTGCACATCAATTGAAGTGATGACATACAAAACTGGTCCCCATAGATCATGGTCAGCTCCCCAGTCAGAATTGTTTCTGTCGAACACTACTGGTTCTTTGGTGATCCTACACATTCAGGTCTTGTGCTGCCATTTAACACTAATTTTTTAATTCCTTTTCCTACAATTAGATGTTGAACTTTCATTGCAACAAAAATGGATAGGGGTTGTACTTCTTGAGCACACCCCAAAAGAAATACTTTACACAGTTTATATCAGGTCTCCTGAAGATTGATACTTTACATTCTAGTAAGAACAAACAAAAAAAGAACATAAAAGAAGTCGATAACTACTATTTCATATAAAATGGTATTTTAGCAGTGCAAAGATGACATACCTATTTGTTCAAAAGAAGAAACCAACGGCCTCAAACAGGAGTCATACGATGAATTGAGGAATAATTTACTCCCATATAATTCTGCTAAGGCAACTAAAGCTGCTGATAGTTGTATCAGCAGGAAATAGATCACAGACTGAGATCCCCAAGACTGATCTCTGCAAAACCCATCCCCGTATGTAATGGTATTAACTTCTTATTGTTCAAAGCTATTTAGTCCATGAAATTCTCATTGTGAAAAAGCAATGATAGACGAGAAGCAAAGGAAAACATGAAAAACTTAGTGAAAGAGGGTAAAGATAACTGAAAGAGGATGCAGAGGCTCAATGTCAGTGATTACCTTATAAACCCCATCAGCTTTGCCCACTCAGCATCTCCCATACTCCAGTGATTCCCCTCAACGGCCACAATGATATGAAATATGGCATGTGAAGAAATAGCCAGAAAGGAAAATGTAATAACGTAATATGAGACCAGGTAGTGTCTCCGACAACGAAAACCTATAGCACAAATTTAATTATTCAAGATTCTAAAAGTGAATGGCCTGAATATCATACAGGTGCACTACTTTTTTTCTTTCTGCTCTACTTTCTTTATTTCAGAATAATGTAGAGCGACCAAGAGAAGTGTACCAAAAGTGCACCAAATCACGCTTATATTAATTTTACTAAAATATTTCCGGTCCTACAGCAAGAATGCAATCTATTTATGGCAACAAAATGTTGGTATACTTTTGGTGCATTTCTCTTAGTGGCTCTAGCATTACTTTTTAGTTCAACTAGATCTCGAGGATAAGCTACAGTCTTGGGAACAATCACAAAGTTTTTCACTTCCAAAAGACTGAAAAGCGGCTTATTTTGCAGTTACGTGTTTTCTTTCACAAGAATTAGTAGATCGACAAATGGCTATTTGATAGTACAGATTTTGAACATTACAAACTCAATAACATTGCCATTAAGAAGTGCATCACATAATATACATGAAGACAAAGCACATGAAATTTGGATAACAACATGCGCTGGAATGTTAGAAGTGATTTCACTTGCCTAAGTTTTTCTCTATGTAGAAAAGAGGCTAATAAATCAGCAAGTGATGGAGTAAGAGGTTGGTTAACAATTTAACATATATTCTGAAGGGTAACGCCTCCTATTTACCCAGATTAAACAGAAAAGAAAAATTGTGGAACACTGATGGGTTACAATGTGGCAAAAGCTACTTGCCTATTTTTGGGGCTGTGTAGAGAATGAGAAGAGAAGCTACCAGATCAGCCAGGGATATCAAACTCCAATTTAGTACAGCAGCTGCAAGAAGCAATTAATATTAAATATGAAAGGGAGAGAGAGAGAGAGAGAGAGAGAGAGAGAGGGTGGAAAAGAAAGGAAAGGAACTGGTCGTTTGTAGAAATAAGGGATAGAAAGATGAAGATAAACCGACTGAATATATATATATATGTACATGCTATACACTAGAAGCGAATACGTTTAGAGTGTTTAATTGACTAAAAGCAAACAAACTTCAGTAAGAAACCAGAAATAGCTGCAAGCCTGCAAGAAAACTCATTCTCGCAACTGTATTAAAAAAAACACAGCACCCCATTATTCTTAAATCTCCAGAAGACACCAGGGTAGTTTAAATTCCTCACAATCACTGCCTGTACTCTACGTAAACAGTATGAGTTTATAACTTGCGCAGAATCAGTCTAGCTAGCTAACATGACCAAACCATTTTAAGCAAATTCTATCTTCGTCAAAAGAAAATAGTCCCATTGTACTTTCAAACTTGTTAAGGGATAGCTTTAGCTATTTCTACCATTTCCAAATTATACTACTTCTTCCGTCCCAAAATGAGTGTCTTGTTTGCTTTTCGAAATATCAACCCCAGACATTATTAAATTATTATTATTATTTAATGTATTTTTATTATGCTCTACATCTAAAATTTCTATATTTCTACAAATATTAAGTAAACTTGATAAGAAAACTTTTATGAATTCTCAAAAACCAAGTCAATTTTTGTTTTAAAAAAGAAGGGTCAAAATTTGATGGAGTTGATCAAAATAAGTCAAAATGCATACTGATTTTGGGGTAGAGGGAGTGTAAGTTTTTCCTTTCTAAGAAACTGAACTCATCTTTTTGAGAAAACAAAAAAAATGTGAAAAGTTGGACCATCTTTTTGAGACAGAGGAAGTATCTCTTCTATCTAGGATCAAGGCTACTAATAGTGTAAATCTTCAAGGATGAAACATTCAAAAGTTAACCCAACCATTTATGATATTCAATAGATACTCCAGACTAAAATGAAAGCATTAAGTTGTAAAATTAACTGTGAAAGTGAGAGATAGATGAATATACCTGTCAAAAGCAGAAAAGGCAATAAAATTCCGCTAAGAAACCTCCCCATTGCAAGTGAGGGAGCCAAATTTATCTTCAAACCTTGTGAAAAATAAATCCAATTTAGACCAAGAATCTGGAGAATTATACAGAAAGAACACTGGGCCTTATTATACTAGTTTCGTATGTACCCACTTCAGATGATATTATTTTTTTCAAGAAAATTTCTGGAAAAAAAAATCAAATCAAATCAAGAGAAGCATGAAGAGTAAATGAAGGTCGTTTTTTAATAACAGATTTCAGATTTGGCCAACCGCATTCACGCTTTTAGTGCAAACCACACACACACACACACTCTCTCTCTCTCCCTCTCTCTCTCTCTCTTCAATAGGTGAAAAGGACGTCAGCTGCCAATGGACATTGAACCATTTCCGAAACAAAAAACTTTCTTGTTTTATATGGAGTACTAGTTAATGCCCGTGCCCGAGGGCACGGATGACATTTTCGAAATTTTTAATACTACTTAATGTTCGTGCCCGAGCCCGAGGGCACGACGCCGTTACGCCCCAAAAAAAGTATCGAATCGAACTATGTATTTTTTCCAAAGTTAATTTAAA
>JAOTQG010139865.1:0-19571 GCA_025631175.1 Iris virginica
ACCACCAAGCTTGTTCTTCCGAAGCTTAGTCAAACGGAAGTGGCGACTCTCATTTTCTCAATAAATGAGTAGTCACTGAAAAAGAAGCCCAACGTGCACACGTAGTTTCTCGCCAAAGAAACGCCCGATGATCAATTCACTCGTCTCTCGAGATCGAGGAAGAGGGCGCGAGAACGGGGTTCTCACAGAATGATATGATAAATATTTTTCCATAGATGAGAAGAGATCGTAGGAAGAATATATTCACCCCTGCACTTATATTTCCTGTTAATGAAGTGAGCCCATAGCGATTTGTCCTCAAGGACTGCCCAGGCTAGCTTAGCTTGCAGAGAAAACATTACTTCTGTGAGAGATCTAATGCCTAAATCACCCTCATCCTTTGGTCTGCAAATAGACTTCCAAGACACCCAGTGGGTTCTTTTTTCCCCCATTGAGTTCCAAAAGAAATTTGCTATGTGAGATTCCAACGAATGAATCAGAGACTTTGGAAGTTTTATACTTGAAAGAATGTGGACCGGAATGCTACATTGTATAGATTTAATGAGGCACAATTTCCCGTCCATAGATAAGAGTTGGGCTTTCCATCCCTCAAATCTGTTTTCGATCCTGTTGCTTAAGTCCTCAAAATATGCTCTCTTAACTCTACCTTTGAACAAAGGAACTCCAAGATACTTCAAAGGAAAAGTGAAATGCTGCATACCAGATATGTGTTTCATGAAGTTGATAGTTCTTGAAGAGCTCTTAGCTGAGATGAGAAAGCCACTTTTTTGCAAATTAACCAATTGGCCAGAGCTTTGTTCATAGATCTGCAAGATGTCTCTCAAGCCTATAATTGAATTTTTTCTTCCATTACAGAACAAAAGGGAGTCATCTGCATAGAATAGATGAGAAATAGGAACACCAACTCTTCCTTGATGAAAAGGACCAAATTTCCTTTCCTGTAAACCTTTATCAAGATTAAAAGCAAGGACCTCTTGGGCTATGATAAAAAGAAGAGGGGAGAGAGGATCCCCCTGTCTGACACCTCTGGAAGACTTGAAGAAACCATGAGAGATCCCATTCAGCTTGATAGAATACCATATGTTGGATAAGGACCTCATGACTAGGGATATCACCACTTGGGAAAAATCCATAACCTGCAATAAAATCCCATTCAAGCCTATCATAGGCTTTAGACATGTTCAGCTTAAGCACCACATTGCCCCCTCTAACCTTCCTGTCAATATGGGCAATCATTTTATGAGCAATCCCAATGTTTTCTTGGATATTTCTGCCTTTTATGAAACCAGCCTGTTCCAGAGAGATTAATTTTGGAAGCAAAGCAGCCAACCTGGTTGCTAAAATTTTTGATATAATTTTGCTACTAAAGTTGCATAAGCTAATGGGTCTCAACTCAGAAAGACTAGAAGGGTTTTTAACCTTGGGAATAAGAACAAGAGAAGTAGAGGAGATGCCTCTCTCCATAGGAAGACCTCTAAAAAAGTTCTGAACCGCATCACAAACCTCTCCCTTAATTATATCCCAGCAAGATTGATAAAAATAACCCGCAAACCCATCCATACCAAGAGCACTGTCTGGGCCAAGAGATTAAACAACTTGCCAAATTTCCTCAACCTGAGGAATCATACTCATTAGAATTATCCTGTGCACTCACATTTGCAGGGAAACCGTGAAATAAAGATTCATGAATAACATGAGGTTGAGAGATGAACAGAGAGGAGAAGCGAGTCATTTCCATGCTACCAATAATCCTTGGATCATTACACCACGAACCATCATCTAGTTTCAGAGTGATGTTAGCCATTTGCCTTCTCTCCTTAATGGAGGCATGAAAGAAGGATGTGTTCTTATCTCCATCTTCAATCCATTTCACAAGGGCTTTTTGTCTTAACATATCTGCTTCCCACTTAACTGCTTGCTCAAGATCGTTTTTTACCATACAGAGACTGTTTTGAGTTGTGTCGTTCCAATGTTGTTGAAGAGAGATCTCTAACTGAACAATCAAAGTCTTGAAGCCCATCAATTTTCCTTCTCACATCACCAAAGACAGTCCAGTTCCACTCCTTAAGAGCCCTCCTAAGCCAGTGCAATTTCCGGTGAAGAATAAACATGCTAGAGCCATGGGCAGGTCTACTCCATTTGGTCGCCACAAAAGGAAGAAAATCCCGATGATCCGTCCACATCCTTAGGAATTTGAAGCTGCTCCTGTGCCTATTTGGATTTTGGAACTCCATCAAAATAGGGGAGTGATCAGAGTGGCTTCTAGCTTGATGAGTCACTTGAAAAGGAGGCAAGTCAGCCCTAAACACACCATTGATGAGAATCCTGTCAATTCTTTCCCAAACACGACCATTGCTCCAAGTGAATTTACTTCCAATATAATCTGCATCTCTAAGACCAGCACAAGTGATAAATGAGTGAAAATCCTGCATACTGAAAAGTCACAAGGAGTGGTGGCCAATTTCTCATTAGAGTCAAGGTAACAATTGAAGTCTCCACCAACTAACCAAGCACCAGTTGTGGATTGAGAAACAGCATTCGGATGAGACCAGAGATCAACTCTTTCCCCTCTAGTGCACTTAGCATAAACAAATGAAGCAAGACAAATCCTCTTGGAATTCACAAAAATATCCACCGTAATCGCCTGCAAATGAGACTCAACAAGGGTTATATGCACACTGTTATCCCAAAAAATCCAAATGTGAGTATTTATGGGAGCACATTGTAGGTATAGCGTAAACCTCTTGCCACCCTTTCTATTCTATCACCATTTATTTTTGGTTCAAGAATAACAAGGATACCAGGATGATGTTGTGACTTGAGCAGCCTAAGGTAGTCCATGGTACCCGTATTGCCGATACCCCTAGCATTCCATATTAAGCAATTCATTAAAAGTTTGGGATGGAGTGTCCATTTGCTTCCTAGAAGCTGCCCTAGTTTTTCTTTTATTAAGCTGCAAGAATTCTTTTCTCTTTACCTTTTGATGAAGTTTCAGGCAATATGAATGGAAATGATCCAAGTCCTCATCATTGCATTTTCTAGACTTGTCCAAAGAAACACATAGAATATCATTGTTACCTTCCTGAGACTTACTTCGAGGACGGATGAGTTTAGAATCTGAATCATATGCTTCCAATCTTGGGCCATATAGATCCAAACCTGTTAATAATTCCAAATCGGTCTTGCCCTTTGGTGCAGTGATCTCTCCCTCCTCTATATCCGAAATGCTTTCCAAGGCTGCAAAACGATTTTGAGATGATGGCTGGTCCTCCCCACGTTTCTCCTCCATAATCCGCCCATGCATGTCCTTACTGTTGGAAGTGGAGGCCCCCTTGTTGCCCATTGTTTCGCACACCTATAAGTTTTTAATATTCCATCAAAATATAACAGATTCAGAAAAAGTAATCATATGCTCCTCCTCTTCCTTTAGACACTAAAAACACTTATTTATTAATTTTAATGTAAATTTAATAAATTATGGATGAAAAGAAAAAAAAAATCAAAGTTGTTTATCCCATAATTCAGACAACTAAAGAATCTATTGGGTTCGTCTCTGTTCAAGTGTTTAGAACTGCTATTATATATCCCACAGAAAAAAAAATACACTCATGATAAGTGGTGCAATTTTTTTTAGTCAAAAAAAATAATTGGAGAAAAAAAGGGAAATTGGAGATGAGTACATTATTTAAGACGGCGGTTGGTGTTAGAGCTTTAAATAAAGGGGATGAAGGAGAATGTGAGATGTGATTAAAACGTATACGGCCTAAGTGCACTATCACCTTAACAGACTGTTTTACCCTTGTAGAAATGGCATGTGTAGTGTACATGTCACTTTCTAGATGAAATTTGTTGAAAAATTGGATGAAAGGAGAAATCTGCAATCAGATAAAAGTAATAAAGCCTAACTATGTTTTTGTAACTTATGGAGCCATACTGCAATCTAGAGAAAATAGGGGGCTAAAGTATATTTTTCCTATAAAAGTGATGTTTCAATATGAACTTATAAAGTTTGGTAATGGTCGGGTGTTCTAATTGTGTTACATGTGATAGGTTGATTGCAATCTAAAATTTATGCATTTGACTTCTTCGGGTCTACTTAATATTTTTTATAATAAATTTATCATTTTTCACATTTAATTTATTACACTAGAAAATTATAAATTCACCATGAATTTTAAAAGTTTTTGGCTGTTACACGATCCAGAATTTCTACACACATTTTTTTGGTATTTGGGTAATTGAACCCCTGCGTCTTAGGTCCCTTCCGGAATATTCTAGATTTCTCGCGACACATTGCAGAAGTTGAAGAGATCAAGGGAAGATTCTAGAATGTTACAGAGTTTACTACAATCTTATAGAGCTTGCTAGAGAAAGCGTACATATGTAAATAAGTAGAGAGAGTAGTGAAATTCTCTAGAACTCTCTAGATAGGGCATATAGATACACATGTAACGAGGAACTCTCTAGGTACGAGATTGTGTAGAAATCTCTTAAGGTTTGGGTAACACCTATATATATATACACCCCAAGACCTTACCATTTGTATCCAATTTATCCAAGTTATTCAATACAATTTCAAAGCTTTCAAGCAAATATCCTTTAAGCACTCTTGTGATCACTTTCCTTCTTAAACAATCATTCTAGTAAAACTTCCACGTTTTCAAGGGTTTAAGGTTGAGCTCGTGTCTCATCGTTCGTAGATCGAGTACTAGTGCCACACGATTTAACTTGGTAAAAAAATGGCTCGTGACATTTGGTATCAGAGCCTTGGTTCGATACATTCAATTCCGTTCATCATTGAATTTGTGCTTAAGCTTCAGCTCGTTGTAACATTTGTGCAAAGCAATATCGGGACCATTAGAGGTTCCTAAACATTATTTATTATCAAATTGTAACTGTAGAGTTGGATTCAAAAGTGCCAGTTGATATGTAGAATGGGAAGGGGCTGCTATTTCATGAAGTTGGTACTAAATTCAAGAGTTGTCTCTGCTTGGAATATCAACGGAGTTTCTTCTCAGAATGTTGATTTTCAGGTGTCAACACACTATCTTGTTAGAATAAGTTCTTTATGATGTCTAAACAGAGCATCTTGTCCGAAAATTGTTTCAAATGTCTATATTGAGTAACACGCTAGTTAGGTTTTCATTGAAACGTTTAGTCTTTCAAATGTCTACCAAGATTATTTTGTTTGAATCAAAAGGTATGGCTTCGCTGTTCAAGACCTTGTTTTACCGTTTCATTTGATTAACATATCCTTTCACTTTGGTTACAATGTCAACATGGTCTCTTACTATGATGATCCCTTCGGGCCGAAGTATCCTATACAACTCCACTAATATGTCATGGACGTCACATCTGTAGAAAAACATTAGATAAACTTTGCTTTAAGTCGTAGAAGAATGTATGCCACAGAATGTATGAGTTCAAATACTAAGAAAAGCTAAGCATGAACTTTGCGGTTACAAAAGAAATAGCGGAAGAAATTGCTTTGAAAAGAGCATTACTTGTCTTTGTACAAGTTAAATACATCGGCAACATGAATTAGATCGTACGTTCTGGGATACGTTGAGAAGGGCTCACACCTACAGGAAAGAATTTAGCTTGAGTCAAGTTTGTTCTGTTGTTAAATTCCTTTGTAGATGACATATTTATAATACAAAAAAAATTTGTGAATGAGGATAGTTAGGTCAATTTAGAGCTCAATTATACTTCACTGAGGTTAAAAACCATGTTATTACTTCAACAGAACAGAGGAACAAGTTAGTTGAAAACTTGAAATAAAAATCGATATGTTCTCTATGGTTCTTAGTAGTATCACGAGTTTACCCGTTGATGTAAACTTTCTACGCCAATCTATATGTGATGTTTCAATGTTGAAAGGGTTACTAACTAAGGCCCAGTAGGAATTTCTTTACTACACTAAATCTTGAATACCATTATATAACTTACTGGGCTCGTCACAAGCTAAGTGTGGCTCGTCTAACGAAGTTCGTGAAGAAGGCGTGACCATAGGCTGAAGCTCATCTAATTGACTACAGATGGACTTGAAATCTCAAAGCTCAGTTAGCCTCTGACATGTTCGTGTCATGCTTTCAGATATCTCAGAGAAAAACTAATTAAATAATATACCTAAATAGTTACTGGGGAGGCTTACCGGTTCATATATGTTCAGATGAGGCCTTGCTCATAGTTGACACCCAATAAACTTCTTTCTCTTTCACTCTTGACATTGTTAAGACAACTTTTGATGTAGTGATATGTCTTCCCACATATATAACATCCATCTTTCTTCTTTTCTTCTTTCTTCTTATGGAGCTGTTTGAGGTGAACTTGTAGGATAGTTGTTAGTTTAAGGTATGTATCCAGAATTTGGTTTAGATTCATACATGTCCTTGTGACTCTTGAAAGCTTTCTTGACATATTTAATAAATAAGCTAGATAAGTATTCAGGTGATGCAGATGTTGATCTTCTTGACAAACTTGCAATCATCTCATCAATTTCAGTTTGACACAATGTTTTAGGTTGATCTTTAGTAGTCAATACTAGAGTATGTTTCATAACAAGGACAATCTCTGCTTTCATAACCCAGGAATTATTGGCTATATCTACTACTCCTTCTAGTTCATAAGCTTCGAGCTTTCCAATGGATTGGTCTGCAATCATTCCTTCACATTCCACACATTCTCTTATCGATAGGGCTACCTGCAGATATTGAGGATGTAAACTGTAAAATAACATTAGATATAGATTTTTTAATCAAACTTTTTACCATACCCCTCAAGGGATCTGATGAGTTCTTCAAATCTTAGCTTGTCTGTGATGATCGTGGCTCCTGGTGTGAGTATGAATTAAGTAGTCCATTTGTCTTAACAAGTTTAGCAATTCTCAGCTCTAACACTTTTGTGTTTAATGAACTTGTTTTTTATCAGCTCCCATGATTCATTGGCACTTTCACACTTGTTGATGTCCTGAGTCATGGAGTCATTCACACTCTTTTGAAAAATAATTTTGACTATCTGATCTGCTCCGACAAGATTTCTTTTTTGCTTTTGATCATTAGTCTGGTGTCTTTGTCTTTGTTGGTCCTCATTGGCATCTACCTGCTTGGAGATCTTTACTCTTTCTTCTAGCAGAAACAAGTTCCAAATATCATTAGCATCAAGATAAGTTTTAATTTTATAGAAAAATAAATCAAATGAACCACAATCATCAATGTGAGGAATATCATTTTCTTTTTTTCTTCTAGGAACAATAATCTTAGAAATAAGTATCTAGGGATACTGCTCAAATTTTTAGGCTTAAAGACTCTTAAGTTTATGAGAATCCTGCTCTGATACTAATTGAGAGGTCCCACAATTTTATATATACACATTAATAGAACATTTATCACTTAGAGTATACACAAAATTAGTTGCAAAGCTTGCCTTTTTGTTTTAAAAAACAGTTTTTGAGAATGAAATAAAACTAAGTATATGTCAGGAAAATATAATTAGTGATAAGTCAAGATGGCAACAGTGAACAAATTATATTTCTTTTTACTAAGATTAAAATAGTGGAGAGTACACATTTATACTTGTTAGAGAGGAGTACCATTAATCATAAATAGTAGTAAGAACATTTATGAGATACTAGAAATAAATAAGGCAAGTAACAAGCAATTTTTAAAGTGGTTCGACGCTCACCGAAACTCCTAGTCCACTTGCCCAAAACTTTGGCTCTTGAACCATTCTTTTATTAATTGCTCTCAAATCAATAAAAGAACCAAAAAAGATACACTCTATCTCTCATTCAATCTAATTTGGTGGCCCCAAGAAAAGATAACTATTACAACTGTCACTTAAGACTGGTTACAAAGAGATTTTTTGTTGCTTTCTATTAACTAGCTCTTGAGTTCAGCTGGAGGGAAGCTCTATTGGAGATCTTGAGCGGTTGTCTTGATTTATCAAGTATCGCTATTTGATAGACTCAAATAGTTATGTTTCAGAAAAGCTTGTTCTTCAGTATTATGACAATATCAAAGTACTGATCGTCAGGAGTCTTTGAGAAAAACTTCTAGGCTAGAATTGCTGCTTGTATACGTTATTTTTTATGTATTCATAGGGTCTGTAGATTAAGCATTCTTTTTCTATTTATAGCCAGAAATATAGCTGTTAGACAGACCACTTAATTGTGTCTCCTTATCTCGTCTCCTTCAGTTTTTGCACGTTTTCTTCAATCATTGTTGTGAGGAGATCTTGCAGCTTGATCATTTTTATTCTTCTAGAGTCTTTTTCAGTTTTATGGATCTTCCTTGAATTCTTGAAAGCCAATTTACTAAGTCATCATAATTGTTTTCAGTTCTGATGAATATTATCATGACTGTTTGTCATATATCATGGCAATTTTAGAATTTATAAATCATATTTGATTGAATGATGATATGAAGCTTGTTCCACATCATTCTAATACTATTTTACATAAAAAAATCATCAATAGTCAATTAAAAACTATATCAAAATAATAATATAAACAACAATTATTTCTTGATACAAAATAAGGTCCTAACACATGTACCTCAAGTAACTGAGATGGAGACTTAATGAATTTAGAAGATTATATATATATATATATATATATCCAATACTAATTTTCTTATATAATGAATCCTTATGTTTTATTTTATTTAATATAAACTATTAATCTAATTTACACTTATAATTTTCAAAAGTCGGCACTTATATTATACAATTTGATTAGAGTTTGTAATTCTTATTTTTTTTGAATAAGATATTTAAATAAAAATGAATAATTTGTTGATATTGATTTCTAGTTTTATTGAATAGATCTATTTTTCTAGGAAACATTTCAAAAGTTTCTATTATTGTATCCAAAGAAAAAGTTTCTTTCATATTGAAGTACAACAAAGTTAAAACTTGTTAATTTTTTCCATTTATTAATTATTATAAAAAGTATTCACATGTCACTTACCAAAAAATAAAATAAAATAAAGTTGCCCAAATGAATTTCTCAAAAAATTAAAAATAATAGTAATATATCAGTTCAAGTCATATTTTTGGCAAATTCGTACAATTCCGGCCCTACGTCGTTGTAACGCGGGGTCCTTAACGTCAGTTGTTATATAAAGTGCGTTGTTATATAAAGTGCTTAGAGATTCGTTAATAGGAATGACATCCCCATATTTGAGTAAAATACACGCTTTTCACTCTTTTCGCTCTCTTTTACAAATTTCAATCAATCGTTAAAATTAAGGGATATTTTTCCTAATTTTTTCAACCGAAAAAAAAACTCACCCTCATTTAAATTCGAAAACACACGTTTAAATTAACTCATTCTAAATTTAATCTTTCAAAATCGACAAGAATTTAAATTATAATACCAAAAATTATGCGATTTTTTTCAATAGATAATTTGAAGTTTGAACACATGTGATTATTTTTTTATCCATTTTAGTCTAAAATGCATACATGTGATTATTTTTTTTATCCATTTTAGTCTAAAATTGAGGTAAATGAACACAATTTAATTTTTGATGCTAAAATGCATACATGTGATTATTTTTTTTTATCCATTTTAGTCTAAAATTTTGGAAGTGTTCAGATGAATTAACATAAAAGTAAATGAATATTGAGCACTGATAAAATTAACATTTTCAACATTCCAACAAACTAGTTTATAAATATTAAAAACTCAAACCGAACATCATGTTATTAGCAAATAAATCTAACGTTGAAGTAAATGAATATATCGCTATCGCGTTAATATTGTGTAGCTTTTTTTATGGCGTCGTCTTTAGCGACAGCGTCCTCATCTCATTTTTTTTTGGCAAAAATATGTTTCAAGGGAATTAATGGAAGGTTTGGGGGATGATTTCGGATGGAAAAGATGGGTGACGAGGCTGTTTGTTGATAGTTCGTGGGGCCCGAGCCATCAGTGAGATGCCACTCCGGTGGCTGCAATGGAGATTTTCGAACAAGCGAAATCGATAAAAAGAAAGAAAAATCCATTGATGAGAAATATAAAAGGAGATCGAACTCGAAAATGAAATAAAAAATTGATTAAAAAAGATTTGATTTCAATCTAATAGCAGCCACTTAAATTAACGGAATTAAGAATTTTTTTTTCTATTTCTCTTTGCATGTACGTCGATTGTGTGGGTCAATTACCGTAAAAGGCGCCCTGGGCGAGGAGCGCATATACGCTCGTTATAATTCGCCCCTTAACGTTTTAACGGTCAAATCACACACACACACACACACACACGATAAACTGAGACTTGACAGCGACAGGGGAATGAGAAGCAAATGCTCCACCACCAGGTCCACGGTCACCACCGTCTCTCTCTCCAAATCAATCCATTACCCTCAGGTAAATCAGTTTTTTTTATGAAGCAACTAAACAAACCCACTAATTGTAATCCTTATTTATTTCCTAATTAATTTCCTTCACGTTTTGTTTGTCCTCTTTCCTTCTTTTTTTGCTGTCCGTTAATTCCTTTGCTCTTTTCGCTCCAACATCCATTTATGCAAAGAAGAATTTAATTTTGTGATTGTGTGTACGAGTGTGTAAAATGTGTTTCATTTCCGGTCATACAAGAAAACCCCAAAACGTCGTTCTTTGTTTTTTTTGGTAAAACAAGCAACTTTTGGTTTCCATCAGTTTCTACTGTACATTTCAGCTTTACAATTACAACTCAATTGGTACCCATTTTGCTTTTCTTTTAGTTACACATCATTGTTACACGAAACTGTATGTCTATATGTTATTTGAGTTAGCTCGTTGTTGTTCACCCTGTTAAAAGTTTCTTGAATTTGGAGGTAAGTTGGTTTTGGCCATGCCTGCTATTCTGAACAATTTCTGGGTTTCACCTTGTGCTGTTGTAACTTCAGCCTATAAGCCTCGGTCTCGTGTAGCGGTTAGGAGTTCAGCCGGCAAGGGTGATTCAGTAGTGGTGGTGTCTCCTGACTCAGCTAGAGTTAATGGGGCTGCTTCTGTCGGAGACAAGAATAGTGTAGGGTCTCTAATTGGTGTGGAAGATAGGTGGTTGGGTTCTAGTGTTGAGGATAAGAAGGGCGAGGGAGATGTTCCTGAAAAATTGGAGACTCTGTGGGATGATGGATATGGCACTCAGAGTGTGAAGGACTATCTTGATATAGCCAAGGAGATAATTAAGCCTGATGGTGGGCCGCCTCGGTGGTTTTGCCCTGTCTCGTGTGGTGGTCCTCTGGCGAATTCGCCTGTTCTTCTATTTTTGCCTGGTAACTAATGTTTGAGCATCGGTGGTAAACTTACATTTTATAATATGTTGAGGCTAGCTTACTGCTGTCTGAATGCTGAATATGAATAATCTGTTGGTATATGCTTGACCTATGTTCAGAAGAAATTTTGCACACTAGTTATTGTTTCACACTGTTTATGCTTATAGATTGATGATTCATGTTGATCAGGTTCTGTCAAAAGTATATGTGCGTAGACACACTTACAAAATCTGTTTATAGAAGTATGCATTCCTCAAGCTCAAATTTGATTTTGTAAAGTTTGTTGTGTTTGGTGTATGTAGGTATGGATGGTCTTGGATTGGGCCTCATTTTGCATGAGAAAGCTCTTGGGAAGTGAGTCATAACTTTGTTCCTTTAAAATGCATATCTGTTCTTTAATTGTTTATTTTCTGTCTTTGGGTTGTTAAACTAGAAAGGAGAATAGCTTTCATCAGCCATTCTCTGTTCAGCAGACTATGATAGAAAATGTTTTTGTTTTGTCCTCAGAAGTATTCCAGTTCTCTCTTCCTACCAGTTAAAATCCCTTCAGTCTCCTGAAAGTTTTTCCTAGATCAATCACGCTGAAGGGCCAAAGTCTCTTTATCATTCTCATTCTCTTTAAAATACTCTGCATACAGATGATCTCGTGTAGCTGGCCTTTACCACCAAGCGACCACTTTAATATGTGAATAAAATATATTTGCCACTATGAAGTATACACTTTGATTACAATGGATATTACAAGTTTGTTTTAGGGCTGAAATCTTATTTATATGTAGACAGCCCATGTTATTAACAAAGATATGCATACACCATGTGACTGTCATCAAAGGGCTAAATAATGTTCCTCATGGGTCTCTCGTCAGGAGAGTTGTTCTTATTTATTATCCACCCCTAAACGTTTTCGGATTGGATAGGCCCTCCGAAGTTATTTCAGACATCTATCTTCTACGAACTGTCAGTAGGTAGTCTCTGTTTTCAGTTTTCACCCTCGGTCTTTCTGTCTTCATGTATATCACTTATTAATGCATATTTCTTGAGTCCTAAATGCAATTTACTAGCAGTATGTCAACCTCATCATCCATCCTATACCTTTTATGTTCTACTTGATTTTCTTTATTCCTTGCATTGTACTTTGCTGTAGGGGCTTTTCATAGAACACCCTGGCTCACAGTCACAACATTTATTCCTTAGCAAATACTCTAATGCAGGAGATTTATGTCCTCTTCTCCAAATTTCAACCATATGCAATGATAATTTGTAACAAAGGGCGATTTGATTGCAGAGTTTTTGAAGTACGATGCTTGCACATTCCTGTTCATGATCGAACTCCATTAGAAGGTCTTTAACTTCTCTATAAGATTTTACATTTTGATTGTTCCTGATCAGATTTTGATTGATGGAAATAACTCTGACACTACGATCTTGATTGGAGGAAAAGAAATAAAATATAAGCGCTGAAGGAGATTAATCCAACTTAAATTTACTTTCAACTTTGGTTTGCTGATATTTACACTCAAATTGTGATTATCAATCACTTAAACCAATTCCACATACATTACATAACTAACATCCATAGGTATACATAAGATTCCATTAAGGTAAGCTATGCATGAAATTAACACACTCATTTGTGCTCTAACGCCATCTGAACACTATTCCCCTTGTAAATGCTAATGAACATGATTACTCTGTTAACGATTTATTTAGGAAGAATTATTCTCAAATTCATCAAGTTATTGAATTTTTTAAATCAAGTTTGTTTCCAATCCCTATAACCTCTTCTTACCCTAGTCTCATTGTACATATATTTACAATGTGTTCCTCAGAGTCTTACAAGATATTAGGTTGTGTAACTATCCAAGCAAATAATTATGTGAGATTTTCAATGAATCAGGCTACACGCTTGGCTACAAAGTTTTATAATCAACTGCAATGAGAAACTGTGCAGTGGATTTATTTATCTACTAGTTCTGACTTATATTGAAAGCTTAATATGAATATTGCTATTAATATCATTCGGTAGTATTACTTATGCTCTTTCTACTATTTTTATTCTTATTAGTAATACTAGGGTTATCTTTCTGGAAACTTAAAAGCATGCTAATCATCCACTTTTGTTCTGGCTTGTTGTACTTCAATACCAGACAAATAATAAAGTAGTTTTATGTCAGAAATACTAGCAGTATATAAGTATAGTTCAGACGCATATATAGACAGTTATGGTAAGTAGTATACCACTAAATTTGAGGCTAAAACTAGTGACATAAGTTGAAGCGGACAAGGGGCCTTTGCTTAGTTCAATGTTGAGTTGCGTGGTTTATGGAAGATGACTGGAATTCAGTCTGTTGGAACAGGCTCTTTGTGCAAAACTATGAAAGGTAGGAACTATATCTAGCCATGATGTTTAATTATCTAGAAGATCAGTAGTTGCCACAAACAACTTTAAGAAATAAAGACAATCATACAAGCCGTCGAGCTTGTCAGTTTTAACCGGTCAAGGTGAACACTAGACCCACTGACATCTACCACACTGATGCAAGTGGACACCAGATAGAGCATGGGCCAACCATCAAATGTGGTTGTATTACGGATGATGCTAAAGAAAGTTATGACTATCTTATAGCATGGTATGTAGTCACTTTGCTGCAAATACATGATATGACATAGGCTAACTACCGCCACAATTGGGGAATCATTATGTATTTTTCTAAACTATGTCATTCTGCTACTAAAATCATTGAAGTTAACATTTTGGTTAAATTAATCAATTCATAAGTATCCATACCTGGTACAGTAGTGTAAATTGGAAAGTTAATATCAGTACTAATAAAGCGAAGTTTGAGTGCTTATGCCTCGCTTCTTGAATACTGCAAAATAGCTTCCTTTCACTTATCTCTGGTCCCTGGGAAGGGTGGGGGTTAGAAATCATTTAACTTGTGGGATTTATTAGTAGCAAAGCTGTCTAAATGATTTGATATTTGGAAACATGTGTATTTTTCCTTGGCGGGGCTGGTGCACTTTGAGTAGAGGTGAGGCTATAACTAGTGATATAAGGGGGAACTGACAAGGGGCCTTTCCTTAGTTCAATGTTAAATCGTGTTGTTTGTGCAAGATAAATGGGATTTATTCTGTTGGAGAAGGCTCTGTTAAGTGTTATCCAAGGGTGTTTATGCTCTGGGGAGATAGAGGAGTTGCCTGCATTTACTGATTATTTAGAAAGAAAGACAAATCATTCTAGCAGTATAACTTGTCTGCGTTGTGTTATCCAATGTATGAGGGAAGGTGAGAACTAAACCCACTGCAATCTACCACATTAATGCAAGTAATGTGGACACCAGATAGGGCATGGGCCAACCAGTATTTGTGGTTCTATTATGGATGATACTGAAGAGAGTATTCTGGGACTACATTTTAGCACGGTATTCAGTCACTTTGCTGCAAATACATGATATGGCATGGGCCAACTAGTGCAGAAGAGTGGGGAATCATTATGCATGATTCTAAACTAAGTCATTCTGTTATTAAGACCTTCGTTTGTTGTCAACATTTTGGAAACTTTCGATAGATTCATAAGTCATCCATACCAGGTATGATAGGGCTAACTGGAAAGTCAATATAACTACAGGGAAATATGATTAATTAAGGAGTTAGTTTTGAGTACTCATGCCTCACTTGTTGAATTTACTGTGAAACAGTACCCTTTCACATATCTCGGGTCCTAGGGAAGAGAGGGTTGGGGGGGGGGGGAGGGGAATCGTTCCTTTAACTTTTGGGATCCGCTCATGGCCAAGGTGTCTAAAGGAAAAGATAGTTGGAAGCTTGTGATTCCCCTCCCTCCCCCACTTTGATTGAGTTGTGTCTTTCGAGAATCCCTATTAAATTGTCCTTCTTTAAGCTTCCTATTGAGTGCTGCGTAGCTTGAAGGAGGAAGGGGTTTAGGGAGTAACTGTTTTCAAGAATACATCCTTTTTTGTTAAATGGTCATGGTGTTTTTCTTTAGAGCCTCAGTCTCTTTGGCATGGGTGATGCTCATCGGAATGGTTACGACGCAAATATTGGTCCCTCGCTCACGTTTCATTAGCACTCTCATCTTTTCTGATATCGAATCGATATGTTGTCGGAAACAGGCATATAGATTGGTTGTGAGAGGATCATTGGATAGGGGCATTTCCCCTTAACATTTCCTTCCCTTTATTGTTCAGGCTTTCTGCCGCCCACAATGCTCCTATATCTAACTTTCTTTTGTGGGAGGGCAATATATTTTATTACACACACTCGTCAGGAAAATTGATAGCTAATAGTAACAACTAACAATCGGACTATAGGGGGTAATACCAGAACCAAAATGCAAATACATGATAAAAAAGGAAATGAAGAGTGTGAATTGTAGGATGACTTTGCTCTGGATCGAACGGAATGGCGTGAAAGAATTTATGTAGCCTACCTCGAGTAATTTGGACAAAGGCTGAGTTTAGCTCGTTTCATATTCATAATTTTTATGCTCAAGAGATTTTGCTATCAAATTTCTGCTTTTACGTGATTTCTCAAAGGTGCATCATTATTCTTTCATGTTTAATATTTTGCATGACCGGCATGGTATAGCTATATAACCTTTATCCATACCCATACCATCAGCCCAATACTTAAGGCTTATATTCGTGTATCTGACAGTCTGTGACCACCCAGTATCGTATGCCAATAATAAATATGTTTATCAGCCTGGAAACTGAAGTCTTCATCATGCCTTCTCCAAGGCAATACTAACCATTATACAGAACTTAGGTTGCCTAGTCCAAGTTTATGAAAGGATTCTTTCCTTCTTTTACAAAAGAAAAAATATGTTCAATACGCATACAACTTTTATAGGGTAACTTTAGTTCTTTGTGGTCAAAGAGCTCGACACATATTCAAATGGCAGGTGGAACGCTTTATAGTTTATGAGGGAGGCTTACTAGAGGCTTGTGATTGCCTTTTTAGTGAAAATCAAATGCATTGCTTCCTAGTTTAATGGTGTTCATATGAGTCATCATTTGATGAATAGGTCAGGAAACAGAAATTGCTAACCATGCTGTGGAAAGATGTGTGGAATATTTAAGATTTTGTATAACACTATAAATAACTGAGTATCACTACCTGAAAAATCATATCTTGTGGTTGAGGTCTAGAAAATCAAGATGTTGATTGAGGACATTAATTACAGATATTGAAACTAGTGAAATCTAATAACTTGGTGGCTGAATTTCTTAAAGCATTATATTTACGTTTTGAGTAAACTTGCCACAGATCCTCTGACAAAATTTATTTTTGTAATGAAGATTTGATAAGATTTGTTGAAGAGACCGTGAGCCTAGAGCATACTTCATCTCCAAGTAAGCCAATTTATCTGATTGGCGACTCCTTGGGAGGATGTCTAGCACTTGCAGTTGCTGCTCGTAATCCTAAAATTGACCTAGTAGTAATACTAGCAAATCCAGGTCAGTATTTCAAACGAGTAATTTGATAATATTTAATAAAGGTATATCCTTTTGACCACCTATTATTAATATTCTCTCGTAGTAACTGCTATCTGAACCCTCCATTTCAGCAACTTCATTTGATAGGTCACAACTGCAACCTTTACTTCCTCTCTTGGAGGCTCTTCCCGATGAACTTCATATCACAGTCCCTTATCTTCTTAGCTTTGTCATGGGTATGTGAATTGTTTCTGTTTAATTACACGGTATAACATTTAGCTATCTGTAGGAACTAAATGATTGTCCATGTTCTGAATGTGGCCTTTGATATAGGACATTTGCTGCTTGTTTGATCTGTTTTCACAATATCAATTATATTGCCCGAGCTTGAAATGACTAGATAACTTGATGATTGTTGTGGATTCTGGTGAAACTTACTACCCAGTTTTATCTGCTGGACCATTTTTGGTATGGGGTTATTCAAAGATATCCAACAGATCCAAAGGCTACCAAGATTCCAGGAAACTAAGCTTAACATTATGATTTAGGATAACAAGAGATAAATGTGGGACTTATCGAATCATTTGATAATGTTAAAAATAATTTTCTTAGAGATTTTGGGGTTGAATTGTCCACAGGTGCATGTATTGTCTCAGATTCATGCATTGACATAGTATGCATGTTGTGCCTAGAAATCCAAATGCAGGGAAATGTATCTTGGTATTGGTAGACATCGACTATAAGAAGGGTTGCACTCACTGTTTTGTGGAGACTTGATTATCATGAACTTGTGAGAGTCTCTCTCTCTCTCTCTCTCTCTCTCTCTCTCTCTCTCTCTCTCTCTCTCTCTCTCCTCTTCTATGATTCTTTTTCCCAGTTCTTGTCTCCTATTGTCTTAGTCCTGTTTTTAATTTTCTGCCAATCCACGATTATATTGGCATTGGAGCTGAAGCTTGGCTTGTAAGCTTTAGATTATATCTTCTCTAACTCTGTTCAGGAAAATGCTAAGAAGTCCCCTTAGGCACTTGTTAAGGATCCGAAAATGGAATTTTTCGGCATTAATTCTACCCAAATTTTTTTCTATGTAATCCACCACGGATAGAATAGTGCCCCAAAACAAGTGTTCTGGGCAACACTCAAAAGTATTGCACATGATTGCTGTGCACAATGAAATATGATGCAACATCATAAATAATGAATAATGATGCATCCAAGCAAGTAACACAATCAATGATGGCTAAGGTTGTGATGCACGTATAGGCAAATAAAAACCGTAGGTATTACATACATTCTCATAAAATAAAGATAAAAATGTTATACGTAATATATTGACATTTATCATATAATTAAAATTAAGCATACTAAAATTTGAAATATTATATCAAATAAAAACAAACACACCACATTTATTTACATGTTTGCATGATTATATCTTGATTGTGATAAATCAATAACAATTTATTAGTTTATTAGCTTGTGCGTTGTAATTAATTTACGAAATTGGTAAATATATTGATTGATTTTCACTGAGATTTTCCAAAATTAGCCAAACAACTAAACAAGTGATTGTTTCCGGAAAATGTTTTCCAAAACTTCCTTTTCTGGAAATCGTTTTCCTGGAAATCATTTTACAGACATGATTTCCGTGAAACAAACAGAGCCTAAAAGAAGATTTCATAAGCGTAGTCATCCAAGTTAATCATGCAAAATCTATATTAATTTATAAAACCTTTACTTCTTACTTCAGCACAATAACTTATAGCTTTCCATTCCATTCAACCTACTTCGAGGACTTAATGCAGCTAGACCATATATTACTATGTTACGGTAATTCACACAAAAAAACAAAACAAAACGCAGACCCTATAAGTCAAGCATTTGAGGGTTATGGAACTTCCATAAATACAAAGACCCTAGTTTCAAGTATTAGTATAGCTTTTCTACTATTAACATCAATGTTATAAGATATCTGGAAACTCATAAATTTATAAACTTCTTTTTTCCTGTTTTGTTGTATATATAAACAGTTTTTTGAGTAAGTCCCAAGGGCGCGCAAGCCATGTACACTGAGTACACACTAAAAAAAGGGCAATAAGTACACTCCCACACACAGGGAACTAATCAAATTTCCATGTCCCCCCCCCCCCAAACGAAAAGTCAACAAGCTATTTTCAGACTCTGGAAATGACTCACTCAACCACAAATAGATGAAGTTCACCATTGAGCCTTTTAAATACTGAACTGAGATCTTAATAGATGGGAAAATTACAACTTGATGCATGCCGTAGCCTGAAGCAATTCGTTGTGCTAATTAGGTGTCTGCCAGCTCAAATAAAAACATCCTTGGCAAAAAGTGCATGCTGTAGAAGACATTTATAGGAGCAGTATATGTGACAGACAGTCATGTACTAGTTCCATATTTTCTCATGATGTTTTTATGGTGCTTCTTAGCAGGGCCGTTCTAACGTTTTTTGTGGCCCAGGGCGAAGATTAAATTTATGCCCTTAAATTTTAAGTTATCAAACTATAAAAATAAATAAATATATAATAAAAAAATCTTCAAACTATCAAATTTATTATGAGTTAAATGATTCTACAAATAAAAATGAAAAAAGTAATTTGACCCACATTAATTTTTTTTTTCTAAAAAAATCACATCATAAAAAAACTTTCAAGGAGGAAATAGAGTACCCAAATTCTCATACACTAATTGAAAAAAAAAAAGAATTAAAGTAAGAATAATAAATAATGACATTTTTACTAAAAAAATAATTTTCATTTAAAACAAAAAGATTGAGATTTGAGGAGACAAAATAGTTTTAGATTTTGATATGAATAATTTGGAGAAACTGAAAAAAA
>JAOTQG010139976.1:0-19555 GCA_025631175.1 Iris virginica
AGATACAACAAAATTAACGAAGATACAACAAAAAAGTACTAAGATACAATAGTTCGCATGTTTGTACGATATTTATGGTTTGTATTTGATCATTTTCCTATATATATAAGTTTTTTTCTCCTAATAGAGAATTTTAGGTGTTCTTGAGCCTCTACTTTGGATCCTTCACTAAAGTTACTGCTTGACATTTTCTAGGTCCTCTGATTGTTTCTCTTTGGGTTGGCCTATGCGTGATGATGGTGATTTCTTTAAGTCCACACGTGACACAACACAGGTAGGCCTATCTCTTGTTCAGATAACTTATAACTGAATCAAAGAGCTTGCCTGTTGCTTACTGTAACTGGATTGACAGGGAAAACAAGCCTCCCATAAAAAAGCTGGAAGCACTGGAAAGTCCTATTTTGTTGAGACGCGATCGTTTTGGCACAACTTTCGAAGTTTTGATCGTTTGTGGACATTTTTCATATTGGCTCTTCAGGTAAATTTACCAGAGAAGATAAAGATAAATTGTCTATGGTCCTGCAAATGGTTTCTTGAGCAACTCAAATGGCATGTTTAACTGCAGGCTATGATTATCGTTGCATGGAGTGACATATCGTTATTGGACATTTTCCGGAAGGACATCTTGTATAAGCTTTCAAGTATTTTTATTACTGCTGCCTTTCTGCGCTTCCTTCAAAGTAAGTTATTCCAGGTTTTAGCTGTGCTGCTTCTAGATGCTGATTTTCAGTTTCAATGGTTTTTCTTCTTTCTTTTGAAATCATGTCCTTGATTTGTGTACATCCTCAAAATATTTCCGTAGCAGCGGCTAGCATTCATGTTTCGCTGGGGGGAGAGTATCTCATTAAGTATCTAGTTCATCAAGATCTTAACCATTTGACTTAGACATTTGTTTATTTGAATTTTGACGGTGGTTGTTAGTCAGAATGTCAAGATTACAACAATTTATACAAATAGCCTTATACATGAGTCTCCTGCTACTGTAAGGTGTGGGAAGTTCTTAAACAAAGAGGAGGTTTAAGGGTAAAAATAACTAATACAAAAAGAAAAATTGGCAGTTTCAGATTTTTGTTCTTAACTTGGGAAAACGGAAGGCGGCGAACTTGCAGATTTTCCTTACTATGCAATGGCTCTTATAAAAACTAGCAACTTCTAGTGTAATGGTTATGCAAGCTACTGTAGTTTCCATATAATTAAAATGAACTATCTATCAAAGGCGTCACTGACACGAAACCAATTAGACATGAAAATACGATTAAAAGAACATCTCAAATGAATTATTTTATTATTTTTCTTAAAGTAGCTATGTCATTATCGTAAATGACACATTCACTTATTTATTGTTATCTTCATGATTATGCAAAAAATAACAATTCTTCAGGATTCACTCTTTTTTTTCAACTAGTCTACCTAGATTGGTATCTGCTATTGATGTTATCATGAAATCTTTTTGCATTTTGCAATAGGTGTGCTGGACCTGTTTTTGAACTTCCCGGGTTATCATAGATGGAGATTTACTGATGTCCTAAGAAACATTCTGAAGATTATCATTAGCCTCGCATGGTCCATTGCTCTTCCACTATGTTATCTGCATCAAAATAACTCAATGGCCTTTGGAAGGATCAAAGATGTCCTTTCTTTCCTTAATCAGTTTAAGGGCATTCCCCCTTTGTATTTGATGGCAGTGGCTCTATACCTGCTTCCGAATATGCTTGCAGCAGTGTTGTTCATATTTCCTATGCTTCGACGTTGGATTGAGAACTCTGACTGGCTTGTCGTAAGGTTTCTGCTGTGGTGGTCACAGGTATTCTTGCTTGCCTCTTTCTTTCTACCTTAATAAAGCCTCGACTACTCTGGCTATTGTTACAATGAATTATTAACTGGTTGGAAGTGTATATGGTATATACTTTATCCGATCAAACCAGTACCTGCCATTCGCCGACAAGAAAATGTAGACAAGACATGAACATAAAATGATCTACAATGAAAAAATTGTCAGAGAAATTTTAAGCTGTTTTTGGTTTTACCACACTTGAGGAAATTATCTTCATGGAAAGTATGGTTCCCAAGGAACTTATGCCCACATATTTAACTTCCTGGATATAGTACTTCTTCTCATAACATTTTATAAGCTCTACTTATACAGAAGAGCTCTCCCTGTTCATTTATTTTCTTCTTTCTCGATAAGGAACACATTTGCACCATTAAGTTAAATATTTCACTCATCTTCGACCACTGGATACCTATTTTCATAGCAATATATAGTAAACTGAACATTAGTCAATCACTTGATGCAGGTTCTGTCTTTAGTAATGCAGATATCGTGTATTTGGCAAGTGAGGAATCCCTAAACATATAGTAAAGCTCTTGGTCTTTTTAATTTAAGTTTTTTGGTGGAAGTGCTGATTACTGCGTAGGACAAATTAGAAAGAAGCTTCAATTAATTTATTAATAGAAAAACAGTGTCTTCCAATTCTACCATTTCCAAAAGAAAAATGTTATTTGTTTATAACAAAAAATTGTGATTACACATTAATAAATGTGAGCACGTTGGATGAACTCCGTAGAAGCAGATTAACCAAGACTTCAGCCACTATGAATGAAAAGTGACTTCTTCACAAAATACCTCCTTTCACCAGGGTTGAGAAACCCATTCCCCAATTATCCCTGTGGGCCTTCTTTTATGTTTCCTCCACCATGGCATACGTACAAGTCCCATGTTTCGTTATGATTCTGGGTGGGGCCTTTCCTAAATATGGGATTAGATATGCACCACGTGAGGTGTGAAACCCAAGTTTATGATAATTGGTTTGACACGTTCCATCAGTCACGTGACTAGTGGGGTGGTCAAGGATCTTAATGCTTTGTGTCACAATAACCACCATGTTGGAAGGTTCGAGTCACAAAATGGGCTAGCTAAGAGAGGGCTACCTAGAGCAAAATGTGAGCCTTCCATCGGAAACTGCTACATGCGCCTAGAGTGAGAGCTGCCTAGAGTGTGAAGCTGGGACAATGGCTACTGAACTCGCTGGACTGTTTATGATTATGGTGGTCAACTTGAGGTATGGTGCTCAAGTTTACAGATCTGATTTAACATCATCAGCCATGTTGCCTTTGGCATTTTGGTTAAGGATCTTAACATGATTTGTTCTTCTAATTACTCCTTTCTCTGTGTATTGAGTATTTGGGTCCCTAGTTCTCTCTTGCTGGCAAACTCCAATTCCAAAGCAACTATAATATAACATGAACACATCACTCCGTTGAAAAATATCCATGATTTTCGAAATTAGGAAACAATATAAAATTTTGGACAGTGATGATTGATGCAGTGGTGAGGGAGATAAAAACAGTTCCCAGCTGCCGTACCAGTTTGACTAGATTTTCTTGTCATCACGGAGCGTCTAAAAGTATGCTTCCAAGAGTACCTGTTCACTTGCTTCATTAGGAGCTCATTCCTGGCTTTAATGATAAGAGCATAAAATTTAAAGTCTCTTTAAACATGATAGGTGATAGATAAGAGCAATAGAGTTAATGTAGGTATATTTTAGCTTATAATGTTTTTCTTCAATAGCATGATACGTCAGATTGGTTTGAGAATTAGCTTGAACTGGATTATTTTTAAAAAATATTATCTACTTCGGTGGATCAATAAAACAAAGTATAAAACTATTTCCCATTTAAAGGGGAACTATCATAAAACTCAAAGAACCATTCTTGTACTTGTTTGGACTTCTCTTTCGTGGTTCAAGTTCCAGAATTAACTAATAGTCGTTATATACCACTAACAGAAAATTATGAGCGAATTAGTATCAAGAACTGCACAACAAGAGGACGGTAGTTGTCCCAAAGGGTTGTGAATCCATTCTTTCTCCCTTGTTACATGAGCACATCAACAGACTATAATCCAAAGCTTCACTATTCATGTTTCACCGTAGCATAACCATTCGTAGGTACAAGCAGAACCTAACCTTATAGGCACACACGTACAGATAGAGACGAAAATACTATTTGTTCCTTAAGTACTAAACAAACTATTCATCTCCTTAGTTTATTGCTTGATCTTCTGCAGCCTAGGATCTACGTTGGCAGGGGAATGCATGAAAGTCAGTTTGCGCTTATAAAGTGAGTGTGTGATCTTTGATTACCCACTGTTCATTGTACTTTTTCATTCTCTTGTGAAGTATACTCTATTTTCTTGTATTTTTCAATATCAGGTATACACTGTTTTGGGTGTTTCTTCTGTGTTCCAAGTTTGCATTTAGCTACTTCATCCAGGTATCAGAAAACTTCCATATCTTTATAGTTTCGTAAGCTAGAAGATATAGGAGTGGTGACTCGCTTCTGACAAGTTTTTGTTTTTCCCTAGATAAAACCTCTGATAAAGCCGACAAAAGATATAATGAATATTAGACATGTTCAATTTGCTTGGCATGAGTTTTTCCCTGAAGGTATAAATCTAATGCTAGGTCGTCTTTCTTTGATTATTTTTTGCTTAACCTAAGACTTTACTGTAACTACAGCTAAGTACAATTATGGAGCAGTTGTAGCACTCTGGCTTCCAGTGATCATGGTAGGTATTTCTGTTTGTTACTTGTATAATTTGAGTAGTTATTACTTGGTTCATTTTTTTCCCTAGTTTAACAAGCATCAGTTTATATTTCCCATGACCGTGTAGCTGATATTGTTCACAAAAATTATGCAGGTCTATTTTATGGATGCTCAAATATGGTATTCTATTTTTTCAACTCTGTGTGGTGGTGTTATTGGGGCCTTTGATCGGCTTGGAGAGGTACTACATTCACCTTCACTTTTAATTTCTATCTGAAGATTAGGTTTTCATATTGTCACCATAATATCTAGTTGTCCACCTCTGTTACTGTTCTTAATGTCTCAGTATTGCAAATATTATTCCTCTCAAGTGACATCATGCGTTTGGCTGAGATAATCTTGTTAGTCTCCATATGTTTTCTAAATAGTAGACATCTATACTTGACCTAGATTAGTAGTCAATGGAGAACCATATTAAAGTCAGCGGCTGGATTAAGTCTTGACTGCTTATTAGTTCCAACATTGAGGAAGGAGGGAGGGTTGTGGGGAATATTTTTCACTTAAGCTAAGAGATATTGCAAGTAGGAAGGATGACTTGGTCAGCACGCTTTTATCAACATAGTCACTTTATATGGTCTAGTTGTCCTTTTCTTTATGTTATTAAACAAAGTCCTTCACTCAGAGCTGGGACCCTTGAGTACACCAAGGTCCTTGAGTATAACTGTGTCCACTTCGAATAGGTATGGATATGTTCAGAAATTATTATGATCTTCATAATTATATAAATTAGAAATTCACTTTTGGGCATCAGAGAACTAGGGATTTTCATGTTTATGGGACAGTATGACTTGGAATTGCAAGGGGTTGACCCAACAAGCTCTACCTTGTTTTATACCAATGAGAAATTGGCTGTTCTAGCCTTGCTAGATCCAATAATAAAAATAATTGATTGAGCTGTGGAAAAGAAAAAAGAAGGAAAGACTGAAGTGAAGTTATTCACTTGGGGTGGTTTCTGCTAGGAAGCTTATCACGTCTTCTGTTAAACTCTTTCACATTAGTATATTGATGAGTATATTTTTATAGTCGAACTCATATTCACTTGCACTCTTACAGATACGAACTCTAGGCATGCTAAGGTCAAGGTTCCAGTCATTGCCTGGTGCTTTCAACACATATTTGGTTCCTTCAGATAAGACTAAGAGAAGGGGATTTTCTCTGTCGAAACGTTTTGCCGAGGTTAATTTGTGGTTGCCCATTGTGATGTTTAAGAAGGAAAAAAAAAAGATGGTTGGATTCTGATATATACTGAAGTTATTGCTTGGGCACATATAGGTTACACCAAACAGGAGAACTGAAGCTGCAAAATTCGCTCAGTTATGGAATGAAGTAATATGCAGTTTCCGCGAAGAAGATCTCATAAGTGACAGGAAAGGCTGCTCACCAACCATATGTTCTTCTTCTCAGCCTATTCATCCTTTGTACCTCTTATAGTTACTGAAACTAAACCGAGTATTTGACTCTTCCAGGGAGATGGATCTGTTGTTGGTTCCTTATTCCTCAGATCCTAGCCTAAAACTGATTCAGTGGCCACCATTTCTGCTTGCCAGCAAGGTTTTTGCAGTCTGTGAAGATTCTCATGTACCTTTTCATTTTCACCCTCATATTGACCTGTCCACCCTTGCAGATCCCAATTGCGCTGGATATGGCTGCTCAATTTAAATCCAAAGACGCCGACCTATGGAAGCGTATATGTGCAGATGACTACATGAAATGTGCTGTTATTGAATGCTATGAATCATTTAAACTTGTTCTTAATGCTCTTGTTGTTGGAGAAACTGAGAAAAGGTTGTTGATGCTACTTTTCCCCTATCCTTTTTCATTCATTAATTGCTCAATTCCACATGTATTCGCTTGTACAGGAAGTTCTAGTTTTTGAGATTCTTTACCCTTCCTATTCTATAGTAAAATCCACTCATCCTCAACCCACCACCCTCATGCTAAAACATGGTACCACCCACCATCTCGCCTGATGATCATACTTACTCGACACTCTCTTCCATTTGCATTCAATTTACCTATGGCTGAATTTGTTCCCAATTAGACCTAGAATTCATCTTTTACATGCATTATCTTGGAAATTGTGTTAATTACATGTGTCTGATGATTGCATAAATGCATCCTATTCATTGAAAACTAGAAGGCTTAAGCTCTATGATGGCTGGTTCTACCATTTTAATTTAGTTTTGTTGGCAGGATCATTGGCATCATTATTAAAGAAGTTGAAAACAGCATCTCAAAGAATACACTTCTTGCTAACTTCAGAATGGGTTCACTACCTACACTGTGTGACAAATTTGTCAAGCTTGTGGAAATTTTGGTAAGCCTTTAGTGAACAAGTATCAGTCAGTAGTGGTAGTTCATACATAATAAAGTTCAATTTAATATGTTGGAAAGCTTACACTCTGTTGTTGTGTGGCAGAAAGAGGCCGATGCATCCAAGACAAATGCTGTGGTTTTGTTACTTCAGGACATGCTAGAAGTAGTTAGTCGTGACATGATGGTCAATGAAAAAAATAGGTCTGTGAAATTTGAGCATCCCTGTTACTGTATTACAATGATTTATTTGCTTCATATTGTTTTTATATGAGAATCAAATAAATAGAATTTGATGACACAAGTGACCAATCACTGTTTTCACTGAGGTTTTCATGCAGATTATAATAGTTGTTTTGCCTGTCAAATATTTCAGTGAACTGCTCGAACTTTATGGAAGCAAGGATTCTGGAAGGCAGCTTTTCACTAATACTGATGCTAGACCTGCTATTGTGTACCCTCCTGTTGTGTCAGCCCAGTGGGAAGAACAGGTAGTTTCAAAACGAAAACATCAAGCAGACATGTGCAAACAGACATGCTAACGCACGTCTGTGTATATGTGCTTGCACACACAGCGCGCACAGCATATGCATGTATATCAACGCTATACCTTTTTTACGCCTTGCAAATATTTATGAATCTTTTTACCATATTAGATAAAGCGCCTTTATCTCCTTTTCACGGTGAGAGAATCCGCAATTGAGGTGCCAACAAACCTTGAAGCCAGGCGAAGGATCACATTCTTCACAAATTCATTGTTCATGGATATGCCACGCGCACCTCGAGTGCGCAAAATGCTCTCGTTCAGGTGAGGTTTATTCTCCCTCAAGTGCAGTATGTTTTCCTTACTTCCAGGTCCTCTTTCTATTGCAGATGTCAGATAGGTCATTATTTGGCATGTCCTGTCCTGTGCTAAAACCTGGATGAATCTTACAACATTTACGTGCACATATCCTAGCCAGCAAAGAGAAAATTCTGATAGTCGGTTAATAAGTTATCCGATCTGATTAATTATTTGAGCTCTTATCATCATCATCCAGCCGCTGCTAAGAGTTTTGCACAATGAAAGTCATAAGAACTCCAAGAGGAATCTAATCTAAGTGTGTCTTTGAAGACACATAAATTGTCTATTAAATCTACCAACATACTCCCAATAATACACGAATCTGCTTCATTGTTCCAAATTCGTGGGCATGACATGGTCAAAGTTACTTGGACTGCAGTGTTATGACTCCCTACTATAGTGAAGAGACTGTCTATTCGAAGAGTGACTTGGACATGGAAAATGAAGATGGCATATCAATCATATTCTATCTGCAAAAAATATTTCCAGGTTCCACATTTTACATACTCCGTCTTTGAACACATTGTTTCACATGGTTTCAATATTGCATCATTTTCATGTTTGCTGCCTCTTTTTACTTCTTTCAGATGAATGGGAGAACTTCATGGAGCGTATCAATTGTAAAGAACAAGATGAGATTTATGAAAATGAAGAGAACGTTTTACAGCTACGTCATTGGGTTTCCCTAAGAGGACAGACACTTTGCAGAACAGGTGCGTACACACAGATACTTTCACAAAAGAATAGTTACCTCTTTCACTCTTTATTGATAGATAATCTATTTTCAGTTAGAGGGATGATGTACTACAGAAGGGCGTTGAAGCTTCAAGCTTTTCTTGACATGGCTTCAGAAAATGGTAGAGAATTTGTTCTCAAAAAATGTATTAAATGCAAGACTCATTAATTTACACATTTCTCTTGTGGATGCTTTTTATATGTATAAATCAATTGACATATTGAGTACGCGATGAAATGTGATGATTTACAAGGTAACATTATGCTTTTGAGCTATTTACTTGAAGTGAAGAAATTTCAGATTCTTCAGTGCTCGACTCAAACTCATGATCTCAGTTCTCAACTCTCTAACAATTAGTATTATTAAATTGCAAAATAGAGCTGTGCAATCTCTAAACCCCGGTAATGATGGTTGGTGACATTAATGAACTACCAGATCATTTGACCAAAAGGTGGTATAGTTATTGTCGTCATAATGACCATCTTTCATAAGACCCTGTTATAGGAGGGTTAAGTTTTATGCCTGGATGCTGATTTTAGTAATATTTCTGCATTTGATGATAATTCTAGTTTCAGACTCCTGGATTACACGAACATTAGTGAATGACTATGACATCCATCATGTAGTAGGTGAAAACATTTTTTCCGATTGATTTCATAATTGAACCTTGTTATATGTACTTACACCTCATGTATCTCAAGATTCTCAACTATGCTTTTGTTGCATTTACTTAAGGTTCACTACTTTCTCCTTGTGTGTAATTCACTCTAGATTCTGAAATGGAAGGGAATTAATTATGTACACATTGTATCCTTTTGATTGTAATATTCTGGTGTCTGACATGTTAAAACTGAGCAGAAATACTAGAAGGCTACAAAGCTGTTACAGTTCCATCAGAGGAGGATAAGAAAAGCCAGAGATCCTTATATGCTTCATTAGAGGCTGTCGCAGATATGAAATTCACATATGTTGCTACTTGCCAAAATTATGGGAACCAGAAGCGAAGTGGGGATCGTCGTGCAACAGACATTTTGAATTTAATGGTTAAGTAAGTGTTTTCTTCTGAAAAGTTTGATTTTTTAGTGTTATTCTTTTGACTGTTTTTGTAAAATTTCCTTTTTCCCACATACAGCAATCCATCTCTCCGTGTAGCGTATATTGATGAAGTTGAAGAAAGGGATTCAGAAAAATCACAGAAGGTCTACTATTCTGTATTGGTGAAAGCTGTTGATAATCTTGATCAGGTACTTGTCATGCACCTTTTTATGGGTGTTTTAAGAACATTCATTGACAGGAAGATCATGTCAGAATATAATGCTGACTTGGTTCTTTCTTCTCCTCAAAGGAAATCTACCGGATAAAATTGCCAGGTGCCATTAAAATAGGAGAAGGGAAGCCAGAAAATCAGAACCACGCCATTATTTTTACTCGAGGTGAAGCTCTTCAGACTATTGACATGAACCAGGTAATCTCTTGTGAGTTCAAATTCACTCTTATCGGATTCTTGAATCCCATGTGTCAATTAAGGTTCTTTTGTGCCTTTGCTTGTAGGACAATTACTTGGAAGAAGCTTTTAAAATGCGTAACCTGCTTGAAGAATTTAATGAGGATCATGGAGTACGCCCACCTACAATTTTGGGCGTTCGCGAACATATCTTTACTGGAAGGTTGGACAACCTTAGATTAGTGCTAAGTTTGTTTGAGCTTTCTTAAGAGTCCACTACTGATATGCTATCACATCTTTACCTGCAGTGTTTCTTCGTTGGCTTGGTTTATGTCGAATCAGGAAACAAGCTTTGTTACCATTGGTCAACGAGTTCTTGCAAGACCTCTTAAGTAGGTTTACTTTTCTGATTTATGTTTGTCGACTAACTACCTGAGGCATAGAACATTATTCCTTCTGCTTTTAGTTGGAAGGTTATTTTATTGGATATGAGATGTTGTCTTTAAATTTGGTTTTGCAAATTATTGGTTGAATTCAGGGTTCGTTTCCACTATGGACATCCGGATGTCTTTGATAGAATTTTTCACATTACCCGAGGTGGCATCAGCAAAGCTTCAAGAGGCATCAACCTAAGTGAAGATATTTTTGCTGGTAGGTTCTTGAACTATCTATCTACTTTATGTGGCGAAGTTCCACTTGAGCTCTTAAATAATTAGTCACATAAATGTTCTGCTCTGTAGGTTTCAATTCAACACTGAGACGTGGTAATATAACTCACCACGAGTACATACAAGTTGGGAAGGGAAGGGATGTTGGCCTCAACCAGATCTCACTGTTTGAAGCAAAAGTTGCATGTGGCAATGGGGAGCAGACACTGAGCCGAGATATTTACAGATTAGGCCACCGTTTTGATTTCTTCCGGATGCTCTCATGTTACTATACAACCACTGGTTTCTACGTCAGCTCAATGGTAATTTCCTATTACTAGAGCATCAAATTCTTGATGGGTTTGAAAACTTTATAATCAAGCTACTTTCGAGTCCAGGAAGAGGAAGTTCTACGAGTTTCAAGAAAATCTTGTTAGATATACAAAAAAATTTCCGACCCATGTGCCGCTATGTACCTTTTTCCATTAAAATAGTAATCATAAGAAGTAGAAAAACAAATTGAAACAATTTTCAACTTGCTACTTCAGTTAGAAATTCAAGATCAGCCCTGAGAATCAAACTGTGATGGCCTAGACATATTATGTGCCAAATCTCTGTTAGAAATTGGACTACTAAAGGTAATGCAGTCACCTCCAACATTTGAGATACTATGATCCCTCCCATATCTTGTCAATCACACACAAATTTAGGTTATACAGCTACTGAACAGATCCCTTTTTCATTGGTTTTCTATGCAAGTTTCAATAGAAACAACATGATCATAAAGTATATTTTATGACTAACGTCACCTTTGAGTTACAATGTAGATACATTAATATCACTAAATAGTTGACATGTGTATATTAGCTGAATGATTGGTTTCCATCAAAAGCTTCAGTTTCTAAAAGAAAACAACATATAAAAGAACTTTTAGGTAAAATATATACATTATTACACTAATTGTTTGATTTGTAAGAGAGAAAACTTCAACTCCTGGATTTTCCGCATTAGTTTCAACTATAGTTGAAACGATTAAATTTGAACCGAATCGCACGATTCGTATCGTGAATCGTACGATTCTGATAACTATGGTTGAAACGAATTTAATTGTTTGTATAGCTGATCTCCATCTTATGTCTCTAATAGTTGCAGTTTATTTTAACTGTTCTTTTTTCTTATAAACGATATCCAGCTGGTTGTCCTTACACTATATGCATACCTGTACGGAAAACTCTACCTCTCATTGAGTGGACTGGAGAAGACAATAGCTAAATTTGCAAGATCGAGAGGAGACACTGCTCTAAAAGCTGCCATGGCCTCTCAATCAGTAGTTCAGCTTGGTCTATTGATGGCATTGCCCATGGTTATGGAGATTGGATTAGAGAGAGGTTTCAGAACAGCAGCGATGGACATCATCATCATGCAGCTTCAGTTGGCATCTGTCTTTTTTACGTTCTCTCTCGGGACAAAGCTCCATTACTTTGGGCGCACAATTTTGCATGGTGGTGCCAAGTACAGAGCCACTGGGCGTGGTTTCGTCGTGCGGCATGAGAAGTTTGCTGAGAACTACAGAATGTACTCAAGGAGCCATTTCACGAAAGGGCTGGAGCTTTTGATATTGCTTATAGTTTATCAGATGTATGGCTCGACGATTATTAATGGAGCATCTTACTTTATCCTAACCATGACAATGTGGTTTCTCGTAATTTCGTGGTTGTTCGCTCCATTCCTTTTTAACCCTTCAGGGTTTGAGTGGCAGAAGATAGTGGAAGATCTGGACGATTGGTCCAAGTGGATGAGCAGCCGTGGTGGAATTGGAGTTCCTGCTACAAAGAGCTGGGAATCCTGGTGGGATGAGGAACAAGAGCACCTCCAATTCACTGGTTTTATCGGACGTTTCTCTGAAATAATCCTCTCTCTACGTTTCTTTGTTTACCAGTACGGCATTGTGTATCAGCTTAATGTGGCAAATAACGACAAAAGCATCATGGTGAGTACATCTGAATTGTACTATAGTTTTCTTGAATTTGGTTTCTCTTAGGCGCATGCTACTCCCCAATCAAATACGTGAAAGGAATATTGTTTACTTGGGATCCTGCACACGTGGTTAGCAATTGTTCTCACAAAAGAATCATGAACTTCCTATTGTAATATTACAGGTCTATGGTCTGTCTTGGCTGGTCATCTTTGCAGTGATAGTCATCTTGAAGGTCAGTGCTCAGAAATATTAAATAGTAATTTAGTGGGAGAAAAAAAAATACAGGCGTGCCCACACACACAGCACAACAGCAAATTCCACCACCTTCGTATCTCAGTGTTCTTCAAGGGAAAAACAGTTTGATTCTTCTCCCTTTTTCCAATCTTGGAATCATGAAACAATATCATCATCATCTCTCTCTTTTCCTTTTCTTTATGCAGATTGTATCCATGGGCAGAAAGAAATTCAGTGCAGATTTCCAGCTAATGTTCCGGCTTCTCAAGTTGTTCTTGTTTGTGGGATTCATTGTTACTCTTGCCATGCTCTTTACCTTCCTTAGTCTCACAGTTGGAGACATCTTTTCCAGCTTAATGGCCTTCTTGCCGACAGGATGGGCTATTTTACAGGTGAATACATTCAAACCTCACTTGTTTTCGGCACAAAAGAGCAAAACGTAAAAAAAAAATAATGAAGTTTCTCTCTCTCTCTCACACACACACACATTGAATGCAATGGATATAATGTTGCCTACTTGTTTTCCTCACAAAAGAACAAAACTAAATAAATAATGAAGCTTCTCTCTCTCACAAACACACACATTGAATGCAATGTATATAATGTTGCCTTTTCGCAATTTGCAGATAGCACAAGCATGCAGGCCAATAGTGAAGGGGCTGGGAATGTGGGGATCAGTAAAAGCGCTAGCCAGAGGATACGAATACTTAATGGGAATAATGATTTTTGCACCTGTGGCTGTCCTTGCATGGTTTCCATTTGTCTCAGAATTCCAGACCAGGCTGCTATTCAACCAAGCTTTCAGCAGAGGGCTTCAAATCCAACGTATTCTGGCTGGTGGCAAGAAGCAGAAGTGAGTGCTCGCATCTTATTATACATCCGTGCATTGGTTGAGTGATCAGTCTGTTAAGGAATGGTGAAGGGGAGTGGGAGTGAGGATACTTGTTATAGGGGAAATTGGTTGGTGTATCTCTAAAGACGATAATACATGTCTGAAACATGTAGAATCTGTCTTCATACCTCTCTTTGTACACTACTGATTCGTTCATTTTTAGATATATAAATATACGCATCAATCTACATAGTATTTTAAAAAATTTGTTTGAACAGAAACGGAGTTGCCATAAGTGCACTGGATCATCCGATACAGTAGTAATTACCACTTACAGTTTAAATATTGGACAATCAAATATCCCATTATACATTTCAAAAGCTTTAGATACTTGCAACATTTTTAAATTGCACTGCTTGTTTGGAGCAGAACGAGTTTTACTTTTTCCGATTTCTCTATTTTAGTTTCCAAGATCTTTTCCATTGCCTTTTGGAAGATCAAGCAGATTCACTTGGAAATTGGTTTCTCAGCATTACAACATGACTGAAGAAAATGTAGCATATTAATGTTAAAAGAGCTGAACAGAACAACACCGGAATTCTTTTATCAATCAACTTGATCTAACTTGTTAGAATTACACGGGGATATAGACAGACCAACATTATACATGGCCAAGTGCAGTTATGCTGCCTGCATTGATTCTTCCCGAAGGTTTCGTCAGATGAGTACAATGAAGAAAGAGATGGTTCCATGAGCAACTTTGCTATCTGACCCAGCTAAAACTTTTGAAGATACTACATATGGATCGACATTACTGAAACATTTTTATCCTACAACATAGCAATATCATATAGCAGGGCGAGAACTAGGATATATGGGCGCCCTTCCCTGTTGTTACCTCGACTCTATAGCCCTGGATTCAGAGCCTGCAAGGAATGAGCGACGCCACCAAATCTGGAATGCTTTACCAAGATTAGGACATTCACTACCGTGCTTTGAGAAACAGCGAAACCACTCCATGAACAGCGTGTACTGCTGCTTTAAAGGAAGAGTAAGGAGTGCTTGACCTATGGCCTCCTCCAATGCCCTCACGTCTAGCCCTTTTCTGCACCTCTGAAGCCAGCCAAAGTCTAGCAACATTGGTCCCAACCACGCCTGCAGAAGCCTTAACCTTGAATCTCCCCGGCAATGGAGCTTCCTTGTCCCCACTGCTGTGAACAGCATTGCTGACACCCGGCTCAGCTCGTACCTAACCATTGGAGATGCCTTATCGTGCATTCTGAGCAACTCTTTTTGTTCAGCCCACACATCCACAAACTCATCTGCCATTTGCCAACTCAGCAGGATTTCCAGCAACCAGTTAATGTTATCAACCTGCTTTGAGACACGTTCGATTAAACTTTTACGTTTCTCCTTTTTCACCAAATCTTCTGGTGGATCATTGCCTGAAGCCTCCTCAAACAGAGTAATCAGTTCAGTCAGACAGGATTGGCAAACAGCATAGACATCTTCCTTGGTGAGATCAGGATAGTCCTTCTGATAAACTGAGCTTTTTGATAATAGACCTTTAACTAGAGATTTCAACTCGGTCCTTGCATTGGCATCACTAGAGCTGGCAATAGACCAAACAAGCTGCCTAGCTAGTGTTTGTGGGGAATCTACCACGTCTGTGGAATAGAATCGAGCCAAGATGTCTCTAGTTGCCGTATCATCAAACTTAAATTTGGTAAATAAGCTCCTCAGTCTTTCCTCTTCTTCCTCACTCCAAGGGACAGCTTCCAGGTACTTTAAACACGAGAAGACACCTTTCGTGAAATTAATACCTGCTGCCACCTATCATGAACAACACAACATTGGGAGCAATCATTAAAAAGACTTTTCCACTGCAGAACACAATATATAGCTATATTTTTTTTATACTTTCTCCTTTCTGTGCAATTGCAAGAAGTGATATTCACAATTAATGTACCGCACTGGTGGTTTCACATGCTAATTGCATGCTTCTGCATCTGGGTTTACCCCTAGTGTTGAAAGTAGGGGCTAATGTATCAAAGTTAGTATTTTCGGTACCTATCGTAACATTTTAGTAGCAATTAAGGGTATGTATGTCATCTTTTTGTTGGTAAAACAATAATGTGCGGTGCACATGACATTTGCTTGAACCATTTAGGTCTTCAAGGGACCCTATATGACCAAACACTTTCTCAAAACATTCAACCAATTCTTCCCAAGCTTAATCCACAATGAAACATTCAAATAAAAGTGTATATATCCCCACAAAAAACCCGCGCCATCGTTCTCCTTACCTACGATTTTGAGAAGAGCTTAGGAGTTAGGACAAGGGTGATCCTGAGAACGAGTTAAAAGGAATGCTACGATAGAGTTATTGTGGGTATTATGACTTCATTAGATTTCAACTTCATTTGGCATAATTGTTTATTCTAGGACATAGGGTTTGCTACTGAACAATGGATTTGGAGCCCAAAAAGCATCAAGAATGACTTTTCCTTGCTAAGGAGACGATATGAAGCAGCCACGTAGGGGAATAATATGTGAGAAAGAAGAGAAGCGGAGAAGCGATAGAAACACAACAGTAGGCAGAGCAAATAATAAAGTAAAATGTGGTGCTACATATACATCAAGTTTACACGGAATAAAACAGACTTGATGTTTCATGAGAAATGCACAGCCACATCACCTCAGTAATTGCATCAATCTAGGAAATGACTTCAATTCTGTTGATTTTGGTATAAACGTTCTGCGTCTATCAGTCTATCTAGCATTTGCCTACACTAAATTATGAGAAAGATGAAAAACCTTGAAAAGCAGCTATAAAATGAGATCCATGAAAATACAAAAAAGGAAGCATAAGGTCCGACAGGACAGATGACGCAGAACATTACTAGCCAGTAGTTATTAAGCTAAGACTCCATTTGTTTCAAAAGTAACTTGCCAAAACCGTTTCTGAAAGTCATTTTGGGTTGCACACAACTATTCTGCTACGCTTGGTTAACAGTCCAACACAATAAATTGTTTGTAAGAACATATGTTTTCCAGTTTGAAACCCAACGAGACTCGATCTCAAAAGGGGTAAACAGAGAAACTGGGGGTGAGGGTGGAAGCGTGACTCATAAATCATTCTCCTCAGAAGAATGTTGGTACAACTGTAAACTTGTTGAGTACTTTGAGTGAATTTTTTTTTGGTCTTGCTATCCTCAAGCATCAACACACAGAAATTTTGGTATCCAAATATCATTTCGGGAAGACAAATGGAACCATATAACCAAAGCTGTTCCGTAGCATCAATAGAATGAAAAACCACCCATCAACCAGTCCTAGACCTTCTATAAGTGAGTAAGAACAAGACCCCTCTTTCCCCTCCTGTAGAATCCACAACCAACCAACTAGAGACAAGAAGCACGCAACTCTAGCTGTCGCCACTTTAGGCCTACAAATGGTACTCCTCCCAATCTTTTTGAATGCACAAACAGTCGAAAATATGCTTTTTGACTAGACTTAAAATATATAATAATTGTGATAAAAAAACAACTTGTTTGTAGGTCCACAAAGCTTGTGGACATAATCCTTTTTTTCTATTCCAAAAATAGATAGTTCTCAAAGTGGACACATCGAAAAGGAATACTTGAGACATTTTTAAAAGCAGAGATATATAAACTCAACTTCTTTGACAGCACTTTGATACTATTCTTGCAATAGTAATAACCAACTAATGGGCTTAAACCCCGATACAATGGTCCTTCATAGAAACCAGCATGTATAGTTATCAAATCGGATATCTAATCAGGCTCTCTTGTTCCCAATGTGAGTACTTGATTGACTCCGTAACCTAGTAATTAGCAGCCTATCAACAATATTTGGAATCTATCAATACTTTTTATCCCATTGCTCATCCACGGGTCCAACCAAAATATGATCTTAGCTTCATATCCTCTACCGTAGGGTGAGCTTCCAATTCAAAAATATCTGTGTTTCAATTTTATCTTCCATAACTAAGACCCGTCAAGAATACTGAAGGATGCTTTTGAAACTAGGGGGTTCATTGAGATAGGAAAAAGTACAGGATTAAGAAAAACGTATGCTTCCATACATGCTCCGCATCCTCGCACCCTTATGACGCCCAAACCTATCAATAAACAAATCTACTTTTCTTTCCCATGGGGCAAACACTATACACCTCTTAATACGCCTGTTTTTTAAATTATGCCACCAAGTTTCTACACCCACTCGACACTTGATCTTGACCGTCAAATATAAATGTAAATGTAAATGTAAATGTAAATAATAAACAAGACAAACAGATCTTCAGTTGCTACTACATTGTGCCTCTATCTACTCCAAGTTACATTTTTGGACTTAACTAAGGCAGTCAAATTGAGGTAATGCCCAAAACGATTTAGAATTAAGTTTTAAAATGCAGAAAAGATTACCTCAAGAATGTAGATGGATCGATAAGGGCCAATGCAGAGGAGCTGTTTTGGTATATCATCAAGGAACATAAGCTCAATGGTCTCGCGGAACACATTCAAGTTATCAACGTCAGGGACCTCAATCCTACACAACGAATTAACAGCTGAACCTCTTGATCCCGCCTTCCGGTAATCCGCTATCAATTCAGCAAAAACTGAGCTGTTGGCTATCAAAACTTCGGAATTCAGCTCCAGCACCACAGAACCCCCATTCCTCCCCTTTAAGTTCAGCCTCACGTCAAAAACTCCCGGACTCTCGCACTGATTCGAAAATGAAGGTCCTGAACCTTTTAACCGACTCGGAATCTTGTCCAATTTCGGCTGAACAATGGAAATTGGGGGCGAAGGCGGGACGCCATCCTCCTCCTGCTCATCTACCGCCTGATGAGGAGGAGAAGGATGAATTGGATGGTCGTCGATTGGGGAGACACGACCCGGGGATAAGATCCGGCCGACGAGTCCAATTTTAGCTGGGGGGGAAGTTGGGGTCGGGAAGGAGGATTTCTGAGAGAGGATTTTGGATTGAGAAGAAGAATGAGGATGATGTAGGGGGCTGCTGGGAGGGACAGTGAAGGAGCAACACCAGGAGCGGCGTCGTGGATTTGGCGGTAGGTCAGGGTTATGGTCACGGCGGCGGTGGGATTGGCGACTGGAATCGCGCATTTCTACCCAATCAGAATGGGTGCAGGGGGGGGGGGAAGTTAGTAAAACAGTAGGTGCTGCTGCTAGAGGTGGGTAGTAGTACGCATTTGTTTGTTGTGATTAGGGCTTTTGTACAGTTTGGGTGGAGAATTTAAAGAATGTGGGTATGGATCGATGGAGAAAAGACTAAAGAAGGAGGGAATTTATTGGGAAAAGTAAGGAATTGGAGTGTAGTTGGGGGAAAGTGGAGAGAGAGAGAGAGAGTATTGTCCTTTGGGAAACAAGAACAAGGAGGAGAAGAACCACCAACACCAATTGCTTTCTCTGCTTACTCTCTCTCTTTCTAAGGACTGTTGACTGTGTGAGAGTGAGCGAAGGAGAAAGTGATTTCTTAATACGGATTTTCTGTCTTATTTTCTGTTTTTTATTTAATTTTATAATTTTTAAAAATTAACATATATTTTAAACTTTAAAAATTATCTATACTATAAGTTAAGGCGTGGGTCCACGCCAAATGAATAATACAATTCATGCACAAACTTTGAGGGAGGAGTTGAGATTAGTGTTTATGTGTTGGGGAGTGTGTGTTGGGAAAGAGAGATGGGTGATGGAGATTTTTTTGTGGGTGGGGTTGGGATTGGGAAAAAGTGAGTGTGTATTGGAGAGAGTGAGAGATATTAAAATATTATATTTTATTTGTAATTTTTTTATTCGACTTAATTATTATGTAAAATTATATACATATTTTTTATGTTAAATAATTTTATCACTTTTAAATATTTCTTCTTTA